>JACEGR010007315.1:0-50807 GCA_014170235.1 Listronotus bonariensis
AAACAAAGGAATCACCTCAAAAGTTTCGCATTTGTTTAGAAAAACCCTGTATAAGAAAATACCACAAATGGTATTTAATGTTACTTTTGGATCTTAAATTGTATTTTATTTTTAAGATTTATTGGGATTGGTTTACAAGAAATGTACAATACATGAGTTTAAATATTTACAAGCCCATGTCCTGCTCAAAAAGAAATGGACTGTATTTTATGTTCTCCTTAAGATGTATCGTCGGTTTCTACCGATTTACTCAATTCTCGAAATCCCTTTGTGTGTACTAATGCGATTTATCCTTTTCTTTTCTTTGCAGGAAAATGTATGAAAGCAGGAGTTTCCCGCTTGTCCTGTTAGCTGGCCATAAATTTCCTACTCAATAGTCCCGCTAATGCTGGTAAGGATACATGGAATACTTATATTTTCTTTTATTGCTTTCGAAACACGGATTTTTATTATTCATTATTATTTTTTTTTTTTTTTTGGGAAAGAGCAAAGGATTTAAAAATAATAATTTATTTGGAGTACAGAATTTTATTACTATTTTGCCATCTACCTTTAACTATAACTAAGAAGGATGATAAAAAATACGTTCTAACGTATGTCCTAAAAGTTTTCGGTCACAAAACTCATTGTCTTTAATTTTAACAAAAAACAAAATAATATCAAGTTGCCTTTGAAAACAAAAAGTTTATTTACTTTATTTACTGTCAGTTGAGATTTATTTATTTTGAAGTTTTCGCTTTAAGATGTCGTATAAATTAGAAATAAGAAAATGTATCTACAAGTTAGTTGGGCGGATACCCAAAGCTGAAATCTGTCGAATATTCCAGAATGAAAACATTTCACGCAGAACCATTTATAGAACAATAGCGGAGTGCGAGCAGAATACCATGTCCAAATCTCCCAAAAGTGGAAGACCACGTGCATTTACCGCACAGAGGTCAGAGAGATTGGTGAGAAGAGCAAAAAACCAGATTGGAATGTCAACGAGGAGACTGGCTAGGCAATACAGATCTTCTAAGAGTACGATATCGTTGGAATTGAGGAGGAATGGTCTTAAATATCGAAAGAGACGTAAGTGCCCCAAATACTCTCAAGCGCAGCTTCTTCGTATACCAAGATGTTGTCGTCAACTGAGGCGGGTACATTTTGCCAATGAAAAATCATTATTTTAGATGACGAAAAGTATTTCACTTTGAGTAATTCTGAAATGAAGGGAAACGATGGATTTTATACGGACAACGTAGAGGAATGCCCTGACAATGTTAGATACAAACATAAAGCGAAATTTGCAGATAAAATCCTTGTCTGGTGCGCAATTTCTAACAGGGGTGTATCCCGACCTTTTGTGGGAAGAGTGAGGGGTGAAGCTTTGAATAGTCAGAGCTATATTGATAACTGCCTTTCCAAATTGCTTCAGTTTGTCCGCGAACATCATGCTAATGACGATATCATGTTTTGGCCAGACCTAGCATCATGCCATTACTCAAGAGATACCCAAAACTGGCTTCGACAACACCACATACCTTTTGTTCCCAAAAACGATAATCCTCCAAACTTGCCGCAGGCTCGCCCAATAGAGGATTTTGGGCTGTACTGTCTAGAAAGGTTTATCATGGAGGCTGGGAAGCACAAGATGAGGAACAATTAAGACGGCGAATTTACGAGAAATTAAGAGAAATTGAACTGAATTCCGTCCAGGACCTCATGAGAGACATTCGAAGAAATTTGCGTCTGGTAGAGCAGAATGGGCCACTCCACATAATTCGATAGTATAGTTTAGTTAAGTATTGAGTTGTAATTTATGATAACTAGTTAGTGTTTAAATAAATTTCTTCATTAAAAAAAAAACCGATAAATATTGTGTGCCAAAACTTTTAGGACATACGTTATTATATTATTAATAAAACAGCTTTAAAGCCATAATATTAATTCTAATGGCGTAAATATACAGTACACACAGACAACCACAGCTGATAGCAACGTACCAATAGACATACCAAACATCATCATTTTTTGTTTAAATTTTTGCAAAAAAACAAATAAAATCAGCAAAAATTAATTATCTTCCTAAGTTAAAATGTTTTACTTCTTTTTTATTAGTCATTGCTTGTGCTTAGCAATAATTATAATAAAGTTAATGAGTATAGGTTAAGAATCATTTCCTGTATTCCAAACAATTTCTAAAATTAAATTTTCATTAGTAGAAAAAAACCTAAAGTAAAATCCATTATCATAAAAGCTATTATTATCCAAATGTATCTTTATTGATCTATTAATAGCATGTTTTTTAGTTTTTTAATGGAATAATCAATTCTACCAACACCTACGTTTATTAACCCCTACGTCAAAGGGTGGTGGTTTTGTGTAGTCCATAAAAATAATGCGCTTTACTATTTATATTCAAGGGAAAAATATTTAATACTTTTCTTTAATTGTTAAAAAAAAAATACCATATTGTAATAGATTTTAATGTCTAAAATAATTATTTTTTCCTATAAATAAAATGGTTCTCGACAGTTAAAAAGTTACAGAAAATACCTGGTTATATGTGTACATATTTTTATTTATTATGTATACCCATGAAAATAATTTTTCATTAAAAAAATATTGTCATTTCATAGTAAAAGCGTGGGGTGCATTTACTATTTTTCATAACTGTTTCCATTATAGATATTGGCAAATATAATAATTATAACATTTAATATAGTTAAGCACCCCACGCTTTTTACTATGAAATGACAATATTTTTTTAATGAAAAATTATTTTCTAATTTTTAGTTCGGTTGCATATAAAAGCGTGTTTTTTAGTTTTTTTAAACTATTAATTATTTTTCATTTTTAGTTCGTTATATCAACTAACTGCTGCTCTCTTGACAAAATGGCGAAAAAATTTTTAGTCGCACATTGAGTAGCAAAGTTTGGAATGTTGCCAACAGATGGCAACCCAGGTGTTGTTTTTATAATATAATGGATTTCTTTTTCCTGGCGATCCAAAGCAGGATAACGGGATACTGTTTGCAGATTATTGCATTGTCATGGTCCTAATACGTGTGCAAAGTTTCAAAGAAATCGAATAGCTGGAAGTTGGTTAAAATTAGGCTCAAAAGATTCCGTTACAAACATAGCCAGATGGATAGATAGATTGATAGATAGATAGTTACAACCCAAGTTAATAAAAGACAGGGTGGCCCACCATATTCGACACGGTCTGTAGCTGGATAACCATGGGGTTTTTAAAAAAGTAAATACTGGAACATATACAGGTCGGATAAGACCACAGTATAAAATTATTTTAGTCTATACAGGGTGTCTCAAAAAAGTGTGACGTATCAAAGTTATATTTTTTTAAATGGAACACCCTATATTTTATGACGGTTTTAGATTCTACTTTAAAAAATAACTCAAGTTTGTTTATAGTAGTACTAAGTGTCTAATTTTATTCGTTTTTGTGATATTTGATTTTTTTGAAAAATGCAGAGGTAAAATTAAATTGATTTACTTTAACACTTTTAACACTTTAAACTTTAAAATGTGTAACAAGATTAGAAAAAGTCTGCCATATCATACGTAGGTCAAATCAAGATCAAATATTGTACAGGGTGATCAAAAAATAATTTCAATTTTTCAGAAAATCAAATAGCCATATCTCTCTTATTTTAAATGGAACACCCTGTATTTTTTACGTCACATGATGACAAATAAAATACTCTTTCAAATGGTGTATAGGTTGCCTATACCTATCTTTTGTGCTTTTTAGTAAAATCTGTTTTTACAAATTTTTAGTCCAAATGTTTATTTAAATTAAGAGTTGGCTGTGACATAGCAGCCATTAATATTTTTCTTAAGAAAATAACAACGACCATTTATTGATTACTAGTGTTTTAGTCAGTTTAAAAGAAATTTCAATGATTTTAAATAAAAACCCTTCTTCTACAACAACAAGATGATATAATACTGGTAGGATGTGAAAAAAATGGTTTACTTTAGTCTAGAGTTAATCCTGAAAAATATTCCAGGAGAAACCATCTGATAACCTTAATAGTTGCTTTAAAAATTTGACACAGTGATTATGGATAATGGAAGAAACGAGTTATAGGTCACAGAATGTCGTCATAACTGACCAGAGGCGTTATTAGGATTGTTTAAAAACACAAGTTTTATCATTACCACATTCAGCTGAAATAAGTGTTATTGGAAGTAGCATTATAAGCAACTAATGATTTTTTTCTGTGAATTTTAAAAATAGTGGCAGATAATACAAAATCTTTTAATTTTGTGCTTTTTTCCAACAAATTTACATTTGCAATAACGGCTTAGTAAATAGGCATAGCTATATCACAGCCTACTTACATTTAAATAGACATTTGGAATAAAAATATGTTAAAACGGAATTTACTTAAAAAGTATAAAAGATAGGTATAGGCAACCTATACACCATTTGAAAGAGCATTTGGTTTGTCATCATGTGGTGTAAAAAATACAGGGTGTTCCATTTAAAATAAGAGAGATATTGCTATTTGACTTTCTAAAAAATTGAAATTATTTTTTGATCACCCTGTATAATCTATGATCTCGATATGACCTACGTATGATAAGGCAGACTTTTCCTAATCTTGTAACAAATTTTAAAGTTTAAGGAGTTTATATTGTTAAAATAAAATTAATTTAATTGCACCCCTGCATTTTGAAAAAAAATCAAATATCACAAAACGAATAAAATTAGACACTTGGTACTATTAACAAACTTAAATTATTTTTTTATGTAGAATCTAAAACCGTCATAAAATATAGGGTGTTCCATTTAAAAAAATATAACTTTGATACGTCACACTTTTTTGAGACATCCTGTATAGAGTAAAATAATTTTATACTGTGGCCTTATCCGACCTGTATATGTTTCAGTATTTACTTTTTTAAAAACCCCATGGTTATCCAGCTACAGACCGTGTCTCTGTTTTTTCAAAAGTCTCTGCGGTGATCATTTTGGGACAACCAGTATTAAATTGTTCCAGCACCTTTCAAGAACATCCAGAGAATAACAATTTTTATGATTAATATATTTAAATGTATAAATATTAAATTTTCCTATTTTATTAGTTATAAACATAAATGAAGAAAAAAAACGTCATAAAGCATCATTATTATGATCAATATAAACGTTAATAATAAAACATTTTTTGCCGAAGTGACATTGAACCTATGCACTTTTTTCTCTTCAGTTCAATTATGAACAAATAAAACAGTACTTATACCTGACTTTTTTTCTTTTTTAAACAATAAAAATAAGATCATGCAACCTTGACAAAAATTTCGCAAAAGAATGAAAATGTTTCTTTTGTAACTCGCTTATATTTGTATGGATACTTCAAGATCTTTTCTGTTTATTCTTTTTATAATGTTTTTTTGTATTGAAATAAATGAAACTGACTACCTGAATACAATGCAATGTCACTCTTTGAGTTTTAACTGATTTTACATGAATATAATGGTGTAATCATGTAATATTTAAACATTTGCTCGTGCTAAGAGGCTAGACAAGAACAATAATTGTTGCATTTCGTAACGATAGTCGCTGCTAATTGCCGTTTTTAAATTTCAAATCACCACTTTAATCCAAACATTAAGTGGTGCCAACAGAGTTATTGCAATAGCAGTAATTAATATTGTCATTAGTTTAATAAATTACAGCGCGCTTATAAAGCAAAGTTCTTAACAGGTTTGCTATAAATATGAACACATTTTGTTAAAATTAAGCCGACTTAAAAGAAATAGCTATTTACGTTACTAGACCGGAAAATGGTATTTTACGGCGACGAAAACATTTACAGGGCGAGCAGTAGGCGAGTCCTGTAGTTTGAGAGACCCGTAAAGTATTTCCGGTCAGTATCGTACATAATTTTTTAATTGACCGGAAAAAAACTGTGTAAATTTTTAGTGTTATATTTAAACGACAATAAGGCAAGGCTGCTTCAATTATTTCATCTGGATTTTCCATGTCTGACTCCATTTTGGCAAAATGATGCTTTCTTTACTTTACAATATCTTGAACTGTCAAATAGTAACAATTGAACTCTGACAATTTTTGTCATGGCTAACAGGATTTTTTGATATCAGGGACCGGAAAGTAAATGAGAGACCGGAAAGTAAACTAGGGACCGGAAAGTAAATTAGTCCTGTAAAATAGCATTTTCCGCTTAAAAATTAAGTGGAAAATTCAATTTTCCGGTCAATTAAAAAAAATAAATATAACTAAGTCGGGTAATAACATTTGCTAATAAAGTATAAAGTATACAGGGTGCTTTAACAATCGATCACGAAACTAATTCTACTTGACAAAATAAGGGTAGAGCTTTATATATATTTTTTCAACAAAGTAAAAACATTAAACAAATAAACCGACTTAAAAAAAATATAACTCACAAAAAGCTTATGATAATAAAAAAAAATAAAGTCGGATAATAACATATGCACTACACTACTAAATGTTAACTATATAAATAAAAGCTTTATACAGGGTGATTCAAAAATCGATCACAAAACTTAAGCGGGTGATTCTACTTGACAAAATAAGGGTAGAGCTTCATATAATTTTTTTCAAAATGTAATTCGTTTTCGAGTTACAAGCCGTCAAAGTTCAATTTTAATTTTCTTTTTTCGCCATAATTCATTTATTTTTTAACCAATCCAGTTGATATTTGGCGCACAAATCGAGCTTTGCAGATTCTAAAATTTTAAGACAAAAGTACTTTTTTAAATACCGCCAGAGGACACTTAACCTAAAACTTAAAATTTATTTACATCATAACTTTTTTAATTTGACAGATATAGCAAAGCTGGTAGCGCCATTTTTTAGACAACCAAGAAATTAAAAAATAAGGTACTCTTTATTAATGTCAATAAACCTCACCTTTTAGGCACCATAGACATCAAAGTTTTTATCAATTTTAATCAAATTACCTACATACATACAGGGTGTCCAGTAACTCAACCGACAAACTTTACGCAGGCGATTCTACAACAAAAATAAGAAAAACTTTATATAAACATATGTTCCTAAACGTCTTAGTTTTTGAGCTACGGGAAAATTGAAAAAAAGTTATTTTTTAATATATTTAACACACCGTAGTTCAAAAACTAAGACGTTTAGGACATATGTTTATATAAAGTTTTTTTCTTATTTTCTGTTGTAGAATCGCCCTCGTAAAGTTTGTCGGTTGAGTTACTGGACACCCTGTATGTATGTAGGTAATTTGATTGAAATTGATGAAAACTTTGATGTCTATTGGTGCCTAAACGGTGAGGTTTATCGACTTTAATAAAGAGTACCTTATTTTTTAAGTTTTTGATTGTCTATAAAATGGCGCCCCAGCTTTATGATATCTGTCAAAATAAAAAGTTATGATGTAAATAAATTTAAGTTTTAGGTAAAGTGCCCTCTGGCGGTATTTAAAAAAGTACTTTTGTCTTAAAATTTTAGAATCTGCAAAGCTCGATTTGTGTGCCAAATATCAACTGGATTGGTTAAAAAATAAATGCAATATGGCGAAAAACCAAAATAAAAATTGAACTTTGACGGCTTGTAACTCGAAAACGAATGACATTTTGAAAAAATTATATGAAGCTCTCACCCTTATTTTGTCAAGTAGAATCACCCCTTAAGTTTCGTGATCGATTTTTGAATAGCTTTGTTCGCGGGTCTAGTAATGAACCGATTCTGAACCAGAACCGAACTGGTTTAGAATTGTTTTAAAGCGCATGTCTAGTTATTTATTAGTTCGGAATTTTTATTTACCGCGAACGATTTTCTATACAGCTGAGGATGTATTCTAACCTAGCCTTTTGGTTAGGATTTTTCATGGTTAAATTGGATACTACACAAAAAAAATTAATTCAAACAAAAAGGTAAATTGTTATACTGTCGAAAGCCACTGAGGTCTCTCGGCGGAAGACGAGGGATTCCCTGCCTCCTCTCGTTTTTAACATAAGTATGTGTATTTAACTAAAGATAAAATTCAAACAACAAGAAATGGTAAAATCTTGTAATATTGTCTATATTTTTAATTAAATCTTTATTTATTTTATTGCATACATACATTCATACGGAATACAATTAAAAATCCTTTGTTTATATACGCTCAGAATCACAAAAATATAAAAAAATATTCAACAGGTATATTAACCCGCATAAAAAGTGGCAGAAACAAATAAACTGTAATACAACGGTTTATTTCTGTACCACAAAAACAGAAAACAGCTGACCATGTCGACAATGCGCATGAAATTCCGAACTGAACTTTTAGTTCCAACAAAAATCCCAGGACTGCTAATCAGGTTACGAACCGGTAACGAACTGATTCCATTGTAACCCGCGAACACAGAACTGTTACTAAAAATTCAGGATTTTACTAACCGCGAACGCTGCTTTTTCACTGCGCATGCGAATAGTCCCAGAACCGGTTCAGAATCGAACCCGCGAACAAAGTAATTATTTTAGAAGAAAATATTAGATTTTAAAGAGACGAAGAGTTGTACCCAGTGTACAAATTTCAGCTCTCAGTCCGCACTAAGAATAAATTGCTAAAACAAAGGTAAACCCCATTTCTACGTTTATTATTATTAGAAGTTTATAATAAATACATAGAAAATTACTTAACCTCTTACTCTCAAAGTTGTCAGATCAATGTCACATCATTCTTAAATAATGAACCACTTAAATCAAGAAAAATCACTATTATAAAATGGTTTTACCAGGAGATAGTTGTCGAAAGAGTAGCGACAAGGCTTGCAGCCTACATTTTCAAGAGGCCAATACCGGTAAACCGACGTTACGGGACGATCAAAAATTTGAAATCCGCTGCTAGGCATCAATAATCGCAAATGCGAAAGAAACGACGTGATCCTCGCCGTAAACGATTTTTTCTATGGTATACTTAAAAACTGTGTGTACTTAGTCCAGCTAGAATGCGTCGCTGAATGCATAATACGATGCCACCTGAATAACGTAAGAAATGAAGCTTTATAATCGCCTGGGTTATTGTCCGGCAGCACGGAGAATATTTGAGCCATTTTGATACCAAATCCTCATACTTCGTCATAAATTGAATTCTGTAATGTGAAAATTTGTTTTTATTGTCTTGCGTAATTGTGAGCGTATGTTGGAATTGGCCGAGCGATCTTTACCCCGCATAAAATCAGTTCAGCTTGGCAATGACATTATAAATTACGATTCATCTGGCTCAGATAAATTGATATGGCAAGCCTTTTACTGCCGATTCTCTAGAGTATTGTGGGTGCATATCGAGACATGTCGCAGAAAGTACAGCAGTTTGGTTTCGCCGGGTTGAAAAATTGCTCATATTTCACTGGGTGAGTTATTACTCAAATATGAAACAGTTTAATTAGGAACCGAGCAGATTCTTTTCACGCTTCTTCAAGACATAAGAAATTAGAAAGGACAATTGACAATCGAGGTTGCTGGTTATACAGCAAATACCCCTTTTTAAATGGAACACCCTGTATATTTTATTACCATTAAGAAAGTTCTTTCAAAATCCCTTAAAACAAGTCCGTATGTAATATATCAATTTTTCATAGTTTCGCGAAATAGTGGCCAATCACAGGAGTTTAATAGTAAACTGGATTTTATATAAAACACCCTGTATATGGTATCATCATTAAAAGATATTTTAAAGAGCTTTGCAGAAAATGACACATTTGATGTGCCTATCTTTTAGTTTTGGAAATATGGCCAATTTAAATCTGAAAGATAGTAGATATTTTCCCCGTTTTATTTCTGACACTAAAAACTCATTGCTTATAGCTTAAAGCTGTGATATAATGGAAAATTAACGTAATTTTTGATTTGAATGGTAATATTTCCAAAACTATAAGAGATAGGACACATCAAATGTGGTATTTTCTTAGAGCTCCTTTAAATATCTATTTATTGGTAATTTAATATACAGGGTGTTATATTTAAAAAATGCCAGTGTACTATAAAATTTCTGAGGATGGCTACATGTGGACTTCTTTTCAAGGATTTTAAAAGATCTTTTTAATGGTGATAAAATATACAGGGTGTTCCATTAAAAAAAAGGTATTTTGCTGTATAACTCAAAAACTCGATTGTCAATTGTTTTTCTAATCTTTAGTCTTAAGGAGACTACAAAATGCTACTAGTGTACTAATTTAAACTATTCCGTATTTCAAATATTAACGAAGTTACCAATAACGGACACTTAATTTGGATGACCCTGTATATATTTATTACTTTCTTACAGTAGTTCATAAATTTTTTACTTTCATTTACAAATTGCGGCATGCTTTATTATTATTAAGGTTGTTGGCAATAGTCCAGGCAATGAAGCAAAAAGTTCGGAATTCTTTAGGACAGGACGGATCAAAATGCGGTTTTTGCATTCACATCCAAACAATTTGATTATGTAACATTTGTTAACCGCAATTTCTAGTTTTATGCTTGATACCAACCGTAGAATTGCATTGCTGCAGCTTGAAACTGCATTTAGAAGGGTACATTTTCAGACGCGTGTTGGAAGATTTACCATAACTTTGTAAATAAGCAGTCGCCACGAACTGGCGCAAGGTCGTAGACCTGAAAGTGCTTCTTGAGATCGCTGATCTACAATGCAAGTAATGTTCAAATTGATCCACCAAACACCTTAAGCTCAGGTACGTCAACCAACGTCATCTCCCGGGTGGGACTCCTTCCAAAATTCGGGGCAGAGAAGGCGGAAACCTCGGCCCCGGGGGTTTTCTGAGTCGCTGAATTTAAATATGGTATTAGCAAACACATTATGGACACCTGGGGCGCCATGACCTGGGCGCGGAGGTCATCTCCGAGAATTTTTCTGACAAGAGTGATAAAAACAAACCGAAAATTACTGTGGGGGGTTTTTAAGGCGCTGAATCCAATTTTCATGCCGGAATGAACCGGAATTTAGTCCTGAACGTCATCTTAATCTTCGCTTTTCCACTTTTGCAGACAAAATCAATAAAACAAAAAATCGATATGGGGTTTTTTGGGGCACTGAATAAGAATTTTACTTTGAAAAGATCCCCTGAGCATCTGCTGCATCGGAACCTGGCTCTTAATATCGTCTTCGAAGTTTTCCAGGCACAATCGAAAAAGACAAATCAAAGATCGTTTTGGGGCGCTTCATATCCAATTTGGTAATTTTCTAGAACCATAACCCGATTTTAACGAAACTCGGTATACGGGGGCGCCGGATCACAAATCGAAAGAATTTGGGGGAAACGTTTCGTTCTCGAGATATTCATCATCAGTTTAAATTTGAACTAAGCTTATTTTCACTACATTCCCCCTTCTTTTAGCACACAATTCTTGATTTAACCAGCAAAGTGTCACAAATTATTTGATTTTTACCTTATAAACATCGTTTTCTGCGCATTATTTTTGCATTAAATTGCGTGGCTTTCTCTTTGATAATGCGGCAACCATACATACACATAGGGCTTCATGGCACACTGGGATTGAAATGATTCAAAGTAGAGCTATGCAATTTAATGCAAAATAATGTAAAATACGTAAAAACGGGTTTTAAAAGGTGAAAATCAAATATTGTGTGCCACTTTAGCTTTAAATTAAGAATTGTGTGCAAAAAGAAGGGGAAATATTGTAAAAATAGGACTAATTTAAATTTCGAGTCTGATGATGAATATCTCAAGAACGAAACGTTTCCGCCAAAAATTCTTTCAGATTCGTGATCAGCGCCCCAAAAACCCCCGTATACCAAATTTCGTCAAAATCGGAGTTGCCGCAGGTTTCTAGAAAATTACCCCAGATTTTGCGTCGAAAAGCAGCCTCTTAGGTACTTCTGTGCACCTGATCGTTAAAAGAGTTTTTTTTTATTGCATAAAGGTAAATCTTTAAAATGTTTAAATTGTGCGCACTATTTAACCCCATACTGCTGAAATTCTCCAATACAGCCAATTGTTGCGGGCAGAATTAAATGGATCAAAATGGAAAAACAAGTTTTAATGGACAGGCAGACATGTTAATGGAAATATTGAAAAATGAAACGCAAAATGCATTAAGTGGGAAATTGTGCAATTCGATATCCCGGCGTGGCTTGGCGGTTTTAATTTTTATTGATTTCACTCTTTGTTTGTTGTACACATTATACAGGGTGTCCAAGAACATGTAGGCAATCTCTCGGATTCATGTAGAACACGTAAAATAATGTGACAAGTTCATATAAAATATTTTCTCACAGTCCCTTTACAGAGATACAGGGTGGCCCACCATATTCGACACGGTCTGCAGCTGGATAACCATGGGGTTTTTAAAAAAGTAAATACTGAAACATATACAGGTCGGATAAGGCCACAGTATAAAATTATTTTACTCTATACAGGATATCTCAAAAGTGTTAAGCTCCAATACAAAATGCTTTTATTTAAATGGCCATATCTCTTTTAATAATTAGGTTATTGCGACAATTAAAAAAAGTGTTAAAGAAAGATGAAGCTATAACTTTAGCGTAAGCGTTGTTATTTACTGTTAACACACATCCTTCAGGGTGATTGAAAGTGTTTTTTTTTATCTTGACAAACCACGAAGGCTTAAAGCCCAAACACTAAACGTAACCGTGGGTGTCTCCAGGTTAGGTAAGAGGGAGTTTGTTGACACGGGACTTTAAATACTTTTGAAGATTTGGGGGAAAGGAAAGACCTCCGCGGGCAGCAGGTTCCACAACCTAGAAACTACTTAGAAAGGATAAAAGAACGAACAAAGTGGTAAGTTCGGGGCCTGTCCAGTTGGACCGTATAGGATGCAAACGCGCGGAACCACGAGTTTCTCTGTTGGGGACCGTAAGTGAGGAACTATACTGGACCAGTTCTTCAGAGCAGAAGCCATGGAAATACCTATAAAAGCGATAAATTCCCCACAGCCCGACGATGTGCAAGAGAGGGAAGCCTTTCTGTTAGTGAAGCATCATTAATGAGACGAATAGCTCTTCTTTGAATAGAATCAAGAATGCTCTAGGGTTGTGGGGGACGCCATGCCCCAGATATGAGAGCAAAATTCCAAAGGAGGTCGGTTTTGGGACACATACAAAGTGTATAAATTAGAAGGGAAAAATACTTTTGCCTCGAAAGAGAAATCCAAGCTTTTTGAAGTTGCCGTGGCTATAGATACAATGTGTTTATGCCAGTTAAGGTTACTTTGAAATGTGACTCCCACAAGATTAAAGGTGTCTTTGCTCTGTAAGAACTTGGCCGCTCATAAGTGAGAGGATAAGTATTTGATGACTCTTTTCGCGACAAGGAACATGACTTGTTTTGAATGCATTAAAATGGACGGGATTTTCAGCGCCCCAATCCAATATTAAATTAATATCCTGCGAAAGAGATATCTGCATCGCTCTGCGTTTGTTTTCCAAGTCAGGTTTAGTAATGGGTTTGGAACCTGAAAACTAATGTGAAGGGTACTATCGTCGGCGAAACTATGAATGGAATTAGTTGTGGACAAGAGAAGGTCGTTGATGTGAAGCAGGAACAATGTTGGTGCCAGAACTGAGCCCTGAGGCACTCCAGCATTTACTTGGTGAAAGCTTGAAGAATGGCCGTCCAAAAAACTGATATACGTCGATCAGATAGATAACTAGAGAGCCAAGTACAGAGTTAAGTTGAAAGACCATAGGAGGGAAGTTTATTAAGAAGTGCGGCATGCCAGACCTTGTCAAAAGCTTTGGATATATCAAGAGCAACGATCTGGGACTCACCTAGAAACTCAAGAGACTTATTCCAGCAGTGTGATACGAAGGAAAGAAGATCTGCTGTAGATCTTTTATGGCGTTTTTCTTTTAGTGTCATCTTTTTTTTATCAAAAAGTAGCAACACTAAACGCGAAAACCGTTAGTCCCTATATCTAATAATAACCAAGATACCCTGTAGAAACAGTAATGAAAAAACTACACAAGTATTTTTTGGGGGTTTTCTCTGCTAATTAATCTGCTGCCAAAAACACATTAAAATTAACTACTTACGCAACAAAATTTATTTAATACCTAATGAATCCTCAAACTCACCTCAAGTAATTTAATTAAAATTTAATTTTAACGGAAACAAATTAGTGACTCTAAATTTACCTGGTTTTCGCCCTGGGAGAAATTGGGACATTTCGGAACAGTAAAAGCGAGGTTCGGGTGGAAAGCAATATTATTTTCCCTGATTACCAATAAAAAAATGTTAAACCTATAAAGGAAAAACTCAATTTTAGCTAAAATTACCGATAAAAAATGAAGAAAAGGCGTTCCGAAAACGTGCACGTTTCGAACGTGAAATTTAGTGGGAAATATCCGAAAAATGATAAGATTATCTTATTCGGTCTACGAGAATATAATCTGAAATAATATATAAGGTATAAAATTGTTATAAAGCATAAAAATATTTGCAAAAATACAAGAAATTTCCTTTGCAGTTAAATAGTTTAAGAACCGAATATTAATGAGCGACTTGCACCTATCTGTTTATCCGATAAAATTTTTTCTTATATTAGCTTTGTTCGCGGGTTTGATTCTGAACCGGTTCTGGGACTATTCGCATGCGCAGTGAAAAAAGCAGCGTTCGCGTTTAGTAAAATACTGAATTTTTAGTAACAGTTCTGTGTTCGCGGGTTACAATGGAATCAGTTCGTTACCGGTTTGTAACCTGATTAGCAGTCCTGGGATTTTTGTTGGAACTAAAAGTTCAGTTCGGAATTTCATGCGCATTGTCGACATGGTCAGCTGTTTTCTGTTTTTGTGGTACAGAAATAAACCGTTGTATTACAGTTTATTTGTTTCTGTCACTTTTTATGCGGGTTAATATACCTGTTGAATATTTTTTTTTATATTTTTGTGATTCTGAGCGTATATAAACAAAGGATTTTTAATTGTATTCCGTATGAATATATGTATGCAATAAAATAAATAAGGATTTAATTAAAAAATATAGACAATATTACAAGATTCTACCATTTCTTGTTGTTTGAATTTTATCTTTAGTTAAATACACATACATATGTTAAAGACGAGAGAAGGCAGGGAATCCTTCGTCTTCCTCCGAGAGACCCCGAGTGGCTTTCGACAGTATAACAATTTACCTTTTTGTTTGAATTTAATTTTTTTTGTGTAGTATCCAATTTAACCATAAAAAATCCTAACCAAAAGGCTAGGTTGAGAATACATCCTCAGCTGTATAGAAAATCGCTCGCGGTAAATAAAAATTCCAAACTAATAAATAACTAGACATGCGCTTTAAAAGTAATTCTAAACCAGTGCGGTTCTGGTTCAGAATCGGTTCATTACTAGACCCGCGAACAAAGCTACTAATTATAGTATTAAAACAATGGTATTGCTACAGGTTATCTTAAAAAATATATGGTCTTGTAAATAATTGTTATTCTTCCATATTTTTGCACAAACCAGGTATATTATATATTATACAGTGACCGTCAAAAATGTTGAACCATATGGAAAACTTTTTTATTTTTGATTTCTCAAAAAATTGTATTCTCGATAAAAATCTCTGCATACAGCAAAACTCACAAAACACTGATTAAAATTTAAATAGACCGTAGGCGTATACGATGTAAGTGCAAATTAACGAATATGACACAAGAGAAAACTACCTTTATTTTTGAACTTGGAAAAAAATGTTATTTGAAGAACTTATTTAGAATTAAAAATTACGTCATATTTTAAAAGCAGGAGCCTCCTATTAAAAAATTGGAAAAAAATATCTTTTTCCAACTTACCCCGTATAGAGATTAGATCGAACTGAATTACCTGCCGTAAATTATCCTTATTGTCTTTAAGTTTCAAAAAAATGTCAAAGACCTGTTATTCCCAAAGGCATCCAAACACAATCATGCTTCCTTGTCGCGAAAAAATCATCAAACACTCATCCTCTGCTTATAGAGTGGCCAGGTTTTGCAGAGCGGGGACACATTTAACCTTGTGGGTCAGTCACATTTGAGAATAACCTAACTGGCATAAACACATTGTATCTATAGCCACCGCGGCTTCAAAAAGCTTGGATTTCTTTCCGAGCCAAAAAGTATTTTTCCCTTCCAATTTATACACTTTGTATGTGTCCCAAATTCGACCCTCTCTGGAATATTGTTCTCATGTCTGGGGAATGGCATCCCCTACAACCCTCAGCATTCTTGATGCCATTCAAAGAAGGGCTGTTCGTCTTATTAATGATCCTTTACTTACTCAAAGACTTCCTTCTCTTGCCCATCGTCGAGCTGTGGGAGATCTATCGCTCTTCTATAGATACTTTTACGGCTTCTGCTCCGACGAATTGTCCAGTATAGTCCCTCCTCTGCAGCTCCCAACAGAGAAACTCGTGGTGCCGCGCGTATGCATCCCTATACGGTTCAATTGGACAGGCCCCGAACTTCCCATTTCGTTCGTTCTTTTATCCCTAGAGTTTCTAGACTGTGGAACCTGCTGCCAGCGGAGGTCTTTCCTTCCCCCAAATCTTCAAGTTTTTAAGTCCCGTGTTAACAAACTTCCTCTTACCTCTGCTTAAGACACCCACGGTACGTTAGTATTTAGGCTTTCAGCCTTCGTGGATTGTCCAAAGATAAAAAAAAATTGAAAAAGTAATTTAACAAGTTTCTTTTGATCAATAACATGTCAGAGTGTAAAGCCCGCTTAAGGCAGGGGATCTCGAAACCTCAAAAGCAAACCGATGGAGGCCTTTCTTATAGGTTTATCCGGAGAAGCACTCTTTTTAAGCAATAACAAGTGCTTTTCAACTTTATATTTAGCAGGATGGTAGTGAAGCTACCCCGTATGAGCCGTATCAATGGATACCAGGCCGCCAGGCTACAGGGGCCCCCTAACGTGTTTAACGTTGAAATTTGCGATACGGGGCCCCCTCCACGGCAAGCTACGCCACTGATGTTTCCTGAAGAAATTTAGAATTTTTATCGATTTTTCTTCTAAAAGTACCTTGGCTTGACTTTGGCCCACACACGCTACAGCCCTGAGTCCACACCTGCGACGCCCTGGGGCGTCCGCGAGGTACAGTTTGGTTGAAAACCCTGGTATGAGGTATTGCCGTGAGCTATCCCTTTTAAATGATTCAAAATTAGAAAATAATAAAAAGATTGATAACGATATTGATTTTTATTTATTTTTTTTAGCAGAGAAGAATTTAATAAAGCTGGTTATGAATTTTTTAAGAATCCCATGAGTGAGAAAAATACATTTTGTGCATGTAGTTGCACACTTTTATCTTTTCTACGACCGTATGCATTTCCTTTATATCCAATTTTTGACTTATGTTTTATTCTGACTGTTATTTTGAATATTTAGGAGAACAGAATTTCTTTTTAAGTAAAAATATTAATACTGATCCAAAGTAAAGTTCAAGTAGAGTTTTGAAAAATCATAATACATAAACTATGTTATTAAACGATGTTATGCTTGTCTTGAATATGCATTAAAAGCATTATAAGCAGCTAACCAGAACACACAACAGAAGAGCTTACATAAGTCCACAGATAAAACAAGATTTAACATTTTCTCACACTTCCGGATTTAACAATAAATTATAAAACACATTTCTAGAGAACAAAAAATAGATTTTTCTTATTAAATTCTACATAAGCAAATATTTAGCTTTAATTGAAATTTTTATCTAAATAAATAAAATATAGATATTTTTTTATAATTGTGTTTGTTACGGAAATAACAATTTAAAGTAATTTATTAATAGAATATTAAAATGGTAATTTTAAAAATATGAATCAATTAAAGAAATAACTTAGAATAATTATAAATAATATTATAATTATAAATATTTATGTACAAGGTGTCTAGTAATGCAACTGATAAACTTTAAAGGGTAACAATGAAAAATTAGGAAAAAACTTTATATGAAAGTATAGAAGGAACAGTTTAAAAATGTAAATTCGGTGCTCTTTGATAAGAAAAAAAATCACAAAAAAGTTTAAAGCAAATAAATCGGCATGCTTGTCTTCGCGGTCGCCTTTGCTATATTTATTTTATGATATTCCGGTTGATGCAGCTGGTCATCGCAGTATGGGATAGAAATTAATTTTTTTCGGTCAAAATTCTGAAACTTGCCAATCTAACTTCAAATGAAGTGCTTTTTACTGGAAAAATATTATAAATTATTACAAATGCTTTTTGAAAACCTAAAACTCCTTATATGTTATTATAAATTTACACCCCCTTAACATTATTATTTTGTATTGTACAAAAGAAACTAAAATGTCAGCTTGTTTGGTTAATTCGGTAGTATTCTAATCAGTAATCCGATGATTATTATCTCATATGATATACAGGGTACGACAATAGGTATGATTTTTTTAAATGAAATACCCTGATATATTATATCACCACCAAAAAATCTTTTAAAATGCTTTAAAAAATACTACATTTCATGTGTTTATCTCAATTAGTTTCGAAAATATGACCATCCAAATCTAAAAAATAATTTTAAATTATTCTTAGAAGCGTAATAGAGATACATCTTCCCAACTTTTTTTTTTTTAAGTATAAAATAAATAAAAACCCTGTTTTGTTGGGTAGATTCTGTAGAATCCATATCTTTCATCAGAATGCTTTTAT
Organism: Listronotus bonariensis; assembly: GCA_014170235.1. Classification (NCBI taxonomy): domain Eukaryota; kingdom Metazoa; phylum Arthropoda; class Insecta; order Coleoptera; family Curculionidae; genus Listronotus; species Listronotus bonariensis. Next base: position 18,636 of record JACEGR010007315.1, read on the forward strand.
CTTTTAGGATATACACTGTAGGACAAAACATATTAAATTTTAAAATGGAAAACCTTGTAAATTATAAAAAAATCTTGTATCTGTCCTTACACTCAGAAGTAGCAAAAAGTAGGAAGGCAATTGTAAGTACAAAAACTGATAAAGAAAAAGGTAAAAAATCTTTGACAAACGTAGCGAGACTTCGCGAGACTGCATCGGAAACACAACAATAGCTCTTATTATTTAAACTCTTTTACTTTTTTAGTAAACAAGGCTAATAATAAACTAAGTAGATTAAATGTTGTATATTGTATATAGTTGTTTACTTAAAATACATATTCAAGTTTCTTATTACCCCAATAGAAGTCGTCATATCCTTTTATAAGTTTGCGTACATGTAGTTTAGAGTATCTACTTTGAAATACACAGCATGAGCCATTAAAATTTCAAAGTTGCTTTTTGGCCAAAATAATGGATTTCTATCCCATAGTGTATCGTCGCGTCGCTGTAAAGAATAGCTGGCGCCTTTGTATAAAATAGTCCGATTGCAGGCGGCCTTTTTATATTTTTTTGTTCTATTTTCAAAGGGTACCGAATTTGCGCTTTTAAAATGTTCTTACTATATGTCCCAGACATCTTAGTTTTTGAACTACGGGGTGTTAAAATTTCTAAAAAATTATCGTTTTTTTATTATAGTTTTAGTACCAATTAAGATATTTTTAAGGAAGACGTCATCTATGCTTCAGAATACATTTTTTGACATACCTGAAAAAATAATTTTTTACCGGTGTTGTTTGGGGTATTTGTATGTATGGTTTGCCACTGCATTTTTCTAAATTATTTTTTTTTTTAATTCTCGTTTAGTTTAGAATATATTTGATCTCCTGACTTTTTTTGTTTGATGAACGGTTTTTGCATAAAAAAATAAAAACCAATTTTTGGACATCGAAAACAGGTAATTTATAATATTAAAACAAAAAGTAGTTTAATTTTAAATATTTTTTGAAACAAGTGTACCGGACAATTTTTTTTATCTTTGGACAATCCACGAAGGCTGGAAGCCTAAATACTAACGTACCGTGGGTGTCTTAAGCAGGGTAAGAGGAAGTTTGTAAACACGGGACTTAAAAACTTGAAGATTTGGGGGAAGGAAAGACCTCTCGCTGGCAGCAGGTCCCACAGTCTAGAAACTCTAGGGATAAAAGAACGAACGAAATGGGAAGTTCGGGGCCTGTCCAATTGAACCGTATAGGGATGCATACGCGCGGCACCACGAGTTTCTCTGTTGGGAGCTGCAAGAGGAGGGACTATACTGGATAATTCGTCGGAGCAGAAGCCGTAAAAGTATCTTATAGAAGAGCGATAGATCTCCCACAGCTCGACGATGGGCAAGAGAAGGAAGTCTTTGAGTAAGTAAAGGATCATTAATAAGACGAACAGCTCTTTCTTTGCTCAGCATCAAGAATGCTGAGGGTTGTAGGGGATACCATTCCCCATACATGAGAACAATATTCCAGAGAGGCTCGAATTGTGGCGAGTGTGGCGAGCAGTGGTGTAGTGGCTAGCGTGTCAGCCTCTTACCGCAGCGATCCGGGTTCGAATCTCGGAGTCGGACATCGGATTTTTAATAGCTCGTCACCTCACAGTTGGCAATGGCAAACCACTGTGTAGTATTCTGCCATTTCTAGGTAGTAGTTATTTAAAAATAACGTCCGTGGTGGCACTACCGCGTTGTCTAAAAGGTGCTGTGAAATGCAACTGCATGTTTCAGTGCTTGGATAACGTTGACGGAACACGACAATATTGGGTTAAACATCCAGTAACCCGGCACTCACGGTACACTGGTATTTAGGCATAAGCCTTCGTGAGATGTTTCATAAAAGATAAAAAAAATTGGGACACATACAAAGTGTATAAATTAGAAGGAGAAAAAATACTTTTTAGCTCAAAAGAGAAATCCAAGCTTTTTGAAGCCGCGGTGGCTATAGGACAATGTAGATTTATCCTGAATTGAAGTATTAAAAATGTTGCCCCAGTTTTTTTTTAAGAAAAGACACTACAGGGTTTAAACCCTGAATTAGTTTACTAGGAATCTCTCATTAGAACTTCGTAAGAATTTTTAATTTATTTGAAAAGAAAATGTTTGCACGTTTTATTAAACCATTTTTTTATCTTTTGACATCCCAAGGCATATGCCTAAATACCAGAGTATCGGGTAATTAGATGTTTAACCCATCATTCCCATTGTTCCGTCAACGTTGTCCAAGCACTGAAACATGCAGTTATGCATTTCACAGCACCTTTTAGACAACGCGATAGTGCCACCACGGTCGTTATTTTTAAAATAACTACTATCAAATATGTCTCCCCGCTGGGAATCGAGCCGGTGACTTCTGGCTTTGAAGATTAGAGCTTTATCCACTGCGCCACCGGGGAGACAATTTATTTCATATTAAAACATGTCTTACTAAATAGTATATTACATTACAAGTGTGGAAAATGACTAATTTCACACGAGTGGGAATATTGTAGCACGAGGCGTTAGCCGAGTGCGACAAACCCACGAGTGTAAGAAAGTCATTTTCACACGAGTACTGTACACTATTTTTCCTACGACCACAAATTATTCACCAAAAAATAAATAAATTAAAGTTTGTCTGTTCAGAAAAAAATAAAAAACAATTGAGAACTTTGCAACACTAGGGTGATATTTACTTTGCAACACTAGTGTGATATATACTTTTCCTCACTGCTATATTATACTGTTTTGACAATATTTTTACATCGAAAATCACCTACCTAGAAGCATTATATAACTTTTATCATTTTGGAATTTAAAAAGGCCCTCACTTAATAAAAATTGTATGGTTTTGTTAGGTAATAACGCTAATAGTTTAATACGGTTTTCTGCTATTATAAGTGTTTTTTAAAAATTATCGATTCTTACATATTTTAGACACTCTTCTAAATAAAACGTAAGTGGTGCATATCCAAAATATTCCGTTTTTTAAAAAATATCAGTAAATAAACTTACGGGACCGGGGAGTGAAAAGGGGTGCTGGGTGGGGTAAAATTGGTAAAACGAGTTAATGAAACTGAACATCACATATAAAATTAAGTAAAAATAACAGTTTTTCCTCATATTTTTAAGAAAAAATATAAAAAATATGAAAATTGTAAATGCATAACCTAAAGTCCTAAAAGTAAGGAAAAACGACTACCAAACGTCAGTTACCATGCAAAATATGGAAAGCATTTGGCAACGTCGGAAGGGTCTGATTCTATTTATGAATGGATAAAAGAAAGTGGATTCATAAAGTGTGTATTAGCCTTAGGTTTAATTAGGGATTAAAAAAAGATTTAACTAGTTGTTTGAGTACACGAAGAAAGAGAGGAAGGAATTTGATCTATAGGCTTTTTTCTCTGGCGCTTTAGGTCGAACGGTCAAGCGGCAAGGCTGCCTCTATAAAGTACGTGCTCAAAGGTAGAAGGGAGATTTTTAATTTGATCTACTTACCTGACAACACTGTGCCAGTCAGTGAAAGTTGTTTTTTGTGGTTATGTCTATTTTTGTTTATGTTTTTATTTTTTCGTAAATTTTAATAAATATAAAATAAGATGATTTTCGCTAATTTGGGTTCTACCGTTTAAGGTAAATAAAAAGTTTTTTTTACTGTCACTACAATAAATATGTCACTTGCAAAACCAATAGCAGTTTTTAGAATGACATCATAATATGTATCACACCAGTGTTGTAAAGTACTTTTGCAACACTAGTGCTGTAAAGTACTTTTGCAACACTAGTGTGATATAACGCATTTTCTATGCATGAAATCAGTGTGCTATTTGCTATTTTCACAAGTGGTCGTAGGAAAAATATGTTACACAGTGAGCGTAGTTAGTGTAGGCGGTCGCCTACGGCCTCGCGCCTTAGGGGCGAGTTAAAGTACCGCCATTTTGTAGTAATACTTTAAAGCTTGTTCTGAACTGTGGATAACGGCTTATTTTTCTGTTTTAACTAAAAAATATGCATGGTATGTATTTTAAAAAATAAAACTTTTAATCTTTCTATAATGTTTTTTCCTTAAAGAAAAGTGTAAACAACAAATTATTGCTTTGTATCGTGCAGACTATACTATCCTATCTATCTTTCACCTATCCGAAAACCAATTCGATTTATCTAAATATATTTTTAACGTATTTGTTTTCAATACAAAATTGTGTATTGTTGGGTATTGATAAATGTTTAAACAGGTAGGGGTTGGTAATTATTTTAAAACATTCCCCATGTTTCAGCGGCGCCCGTAGATGTATCGTCAGACTTTAAATTCTAAATAAATACAATATGACGTATACAGAAAGGGAAATAAAGAATGGTTTAACGAAATCAAAATGTGTCTATCACAAACTTTGTAACTTGTATTGAGTGTGCCGAATTGTTTGTAATAGACTGGCGCAAAAATCGTTTTTTTTTTTGAAAAATATATCGAAAATATTGTTCAAAGAGACAAAAACAATATCGTTAAGGTTTAAGTCCTTGATATTATTATTAAGAGGACTTTTTTACAACAATCTTTTTTATGCCAGACTCGCGAATTGTTGATCTAAAAGTTTAACGCGCAGATGGCGCCATTTAAGGTTTAAAATAAAAATAGCAATTTCCAATTTCGTACTTCCCAAAATCCCCTTGAGCCTAAAATTTTGTAAATACACCCATTACTAACACAAATATTTTTAAAAGACTTAAACCAGAACAAACCCATATAACATTTTTGCCGGCAAGGCATGGCAAAAGGTATCAAAAAGGCATCAAAATGGGCAATTGGCCGTTATTAGGTCACGTGTTGCAGGAAATGTGATGGCATCCATCATTAATAACTTATGATGAAAAAATGCGTTTAGGAGACGGCATCCATCATGAATAAGTTATGCTGAAAAAATGCAATTAGGATGATGGCATCCATCATTAAAAAGTTTTGGCAAAAATATGCTTTTTAGATATATATAATATTAAAAATACATTTCACTGAACAACTTTTGCATTTAACTTTTTCTTGTATCTCTTATGGTTTTTCCAAAATTATAGTCTTTAATTTTATATGGGACACTCCTGTACATAAACACACATTATGCATGTGCATTATTTATGCACATTTTAGTTTCCTGGACGGTAAAAAATGCATTTTATTGTCATTAGGAAAAAAATAATGTAATGCCATCATCTAAAAGGCATATTTTTGCCAAAACCCTTTTGATGATGGATGTCATCATCCTAAATGCATTTTTTCAGCATAACTTATTAATGATGGATGCCATCATCCTAAACGCATTTTTTCATCATAACTTATTAATGATGGATGCCATCACATTTTCTGCAACACGTGGCCTAATAACAGCCAATTGACCATTTTGATGTCTTTTTGATACCTTTTGCCAATGCCTTGCCCGGCAAAAAATGTTGTATGGGAATTTTTAACACCTTGTATCTTCGAAACCATACACTTTTGGACTAAGGTAAGTTTGGTTAGATCTTCATATTTTAGCCCTATGAATTTGTGGTAGCATTTTTTTCCGCATCTTCAGAGAGTTTCTTTTTTATTGCAGAATCATGTCAAGTGCAAAAATATTAATTTGTTTTTAAACAAAATATAAGTGTTAATACAAATAACATCTGTTTTAAGAGGTTATTAAGTACTATTAATTTTTTTAGGGCCAAATCCTTATTAATTTTAAAGATAGAAAGTTTTTTTTTCTTTGGCGGTTTTCTGGAATAAAAGATTCATTTAGCATCGTGAGTCCCTTCTACAATGACAGCAATTATTCGGAAGCGTCTCGAAAAAATGGTGGAATGTGGTGATTATTATATCTTGTTGATGAATCATGAAAAATAAAAAAACAAATCTTGAGAAATTAATAAAAAAATTCCGCTGTATTTTTGATGATTTTGCTGCAATTCACGTCAAATGTTTACACGATCATAGGCGCCATTAAGAGGGGGAAGGTCTCTTAGCCCCCTAAGACGGAAAGTAGCCCCCTCAAAATTATTAAACATTTAATATATATTAGTGTTTTTGATAATTATACTCTATAAACAGGGGCTCAAGCTTCTCCAAAAGTCAGAGGCTAGTTGCACCACTGTAGATACCCAATATTCTTGAAATGTCTCCCATTTAAAAAAAACTATTTTAAAAAATGCCAAAAATAAAAATTATAGACAATACCCTCCTCTCCTTAAAACTTTAAACAGGTTTTAACTTTACAAACTACATATGTATATTACTCAAAAAATAAAAACTGTAACCTAATTAAAATCCCGTATTAATGAAGTAATATACCTGCCACCACTGTATGAGTAATTATTTATAAACGTTTTCCATGTATCGAAACAAGCCTAATCAGCCATTCTGGCTTTACATTTTGCAACATGTTCAAACTGCATCTATTATACGAAATGACGTAGTTTACCCAATTTACCTACTAATGTGGCCTAATCCAAAATATTGTTTTAAATTTTAATCCTATTTAAATGAAATTTGCATTAACCGTAGGTAATAATGCACTATTTGGTTTTGGTGTGTGTTCGCACTGTATATTAGGGATGTACTGCGCTGTTATATAACGATAACGCTAAATACAGTTTTTTGCAAAGACGTGTTAGAAAACGGACTAGGTAAAAAAGACTGTGTAAAAGTGTACTGTGACCAGAGGCGTTATTAGGATTGTTTAAAAACACAAGTTTTATCATTACCACATTCAGCTAAAATAAGTGTTATTGGAAGTAGCATTATAAGCAAATAATGATTTTTTTTTTTTGAATTTTAAAAATAGTGGCAGATAATACAAAATCTTTTAATTTTGTGCTTTTTCTAACAAATTTACATTTTGCAATAACGGCTTAGTAAATAGGCATAGCTATACAGGGTGTTCGAAAAATACACGGCCAAATTTTAGGAGGTGATTCCTCATTGAAAAATATGAAAAAAGTTCCTATAAACATGGGTCCGAAAATGCATAGTTTCTAAGATACAGGGTGTCCAACATTTAGGTTCAACATTCACCTTCTTTAATCTTCAGTTGACCTTCACTTTTTAATATCATTAGATAGTCCTTGAAAAGTTAAGATAGGAAAGTAAAATTAATTTTGCTCTATCTTTAACTGTTTTTGCTCAGTAAATCGTCAAAATTCAAAAATTCCGTCCCAAGAAACATGCAATAAAGTGGTTTTTATTTTTTTTTCTCGAAAACGAAGCAAGATACAAAAAAATTTCAAGAAATAAAAAAGTTGTATTTTCAGTTGCTTATTCTAAAAAAAAATAAAAAAGTTACAAAAAGTCAGTGGCGTACATTTTTTTACAATTATTTTTGATAAGATGTCCCGTGAGACGCCACTGGACTTAATAATTTTAATTTAATTATGCCTAACTTAGGCCCTTATTACTAGAAATAACACTGAAAAAATTCAAGAATATATATATATTTTTTTTTTAAAAGTTTAATACCCTGTATCTTGGAAACTATGCATTTTCGGACCCGTGTTTATAGGAACTTTCTTTCATATTTTTCAATGAGGAATCACCTTCCGAAATTTGGCCGTGCATTTTCGAACACCCTGTATTACAGCCTACTTACATTTAAATAGACATTTGGAATAAAAATATGTTAAAACGGAATTTACTTAAAAAGTATAAAAGATAGGTATAGGCAACCTATACACCATTTAAAAGAGCATTTGCTTTGTCATTATGTGGTGTAAAAACATACAGGGTGTTCCACTTAAAATAGGAGATATATTGCAATTTGACTTTCTAAAAATTGAAATTATTTTTTGATCACCCTGTATAATCTATGATCTTGATTTGACCTACGTATGATAAGGCAAACTTTTCCTAATCTTGTTACAAATTTTAAAGTTTAAGGAGTTTATATTGTTAAAATAAAATTAATTTAATTGCACCCCTACATTTTGAAAAAAATTAAATATCACAAAAACGAATAAAATTAGACACTTGGTACTATTAACAAACTTAAATTATTTTTTTATGTAGAATCTAAAACCATCATAAAATATAGGGTGTTTCATTAAAAAATATAACTTTGATACGTCACACTTTTTTGAGACATCCTGTATAGAGTAAAATAATTTTATACTGTGGCTTTATCCGACCTGTATATCTTTCAGTATTTACTTTTTTTAAAACCCCATGGTTATCCAGCTACAGACCGTGTCGAATATGGTGGACCACCCTGTATTACTGTAAGAAATAATGTAATTGATATAGGCTGCCTTTGAACCGCTTATGCAATTAAAAAAATTCTTTACTTAATGCCATTTTGTTTTTGAAAATCGGCCCAGCCGTTCCCGACTTACCAGCCAATACCATTAATTCATTTATATTTTGCCACCCACTCTTAACTTTAATCGAGATGGATAGAAAAAAACATCCCGTATAAAAATTTTATACTTTTTTATCTATTATCTTTTGAGCATAAAAAATAAACAAATGAACATCAAAAACTAAACAAAAATGAATAGGTAAACTTTGTTTAAATGTATACAACAACCTGTATATTATGTTAACATTAAAAGATGTTTTAAAAATCTTTACAAAAATACCACATTTGATATATCTATCTTTACTAGTTTTGAAAATATGGCCACTTAAATCTGGGTATAATTTTCATTACATCTACAGTCTCAGCTTAGTGTCGTAGGTAGGTGTAATAAAAATTATAGCTACTATTTTTCAGATTTAAGTGGTCATACTATTTCGAAAACTATTAAAGATGGATATATCAAATGTGGTACCTACTTTTTTAAAGCTTTTAAAATATCTTGTTAATAGTGACATAATATAGAGGATGTTTTGTTTAAAAAAATCCTTTTTATTTTTCTTCAGTTTTTGATGTTCATTTGTTTCTTTTTTTTATTTTTAAATATAATAGATTTAAAAAAAAGAAAAGGTCAAGTTTTAAATGGTTCAACAATAGGTTTATCATTTTAAACGTTTGCCTGTCCGGGTGTCAAATAAACACAGCACTGTTCTATGGGATTTTCTCTCTCTCTCTCTTTCTATTTTTTTCTTGGTTTTGGTCCCTTTAGGTCCAATCCACCACTCTCCCCTTCCGGACTATGCTTTCCAGGGCTTTCCGTCGGCGGAAAATCTGGATAATCGAGCTCGTAGCTCCCAGAAATTCCAAAAAGAAAACAAATAATTCAACAATCAATGCAATGCATAAATTGTCGGCTGTCAAACCAAGATCTGCTACTGGTGTTACGTATAACCTTCACTTTCACTACTGACAGTTCCCATGGCACGCCCATCTATTTTCCGCCATTTGAGAAATACCTCGTGTTCACCACCAAACAGGATACCATCAGCTTATAGGAATCTTCAGCGCTTAGATCCAGAAGAAAGATGCCGTCAATTTGGCGTGAATCTTTCCTTGATCCCCGAAGGTAAAAAACGTTCATACGACACCTCTAGCCGCCACTCCGGGAAGAACTTTGTAGTCCTCTACGCACGTCCGCACTGTCCGGAGGTCAAACAAAGAGTGTGGGATTTTGTGTCCTAGGCATTTTATGAATGTTGCCACATATTTTTGTGCGCATGACGTGAAATCCCAAAACGCGTGGTTCCAAATGTGTCACTTTTTGAATTAGAAATTGTTTCTCTCTCTTTTTAAATCCTAAATATATCCAATTGAAAACTGTAAAATCTTTTAGTAGATCTCTATTGGCTATAATTGCGCCGCACCGCTACCCAATATTGAGTGTATATCGGAAGCACGCTTCGTCGCTCATCCGAATCTTGTATAGAAATAACATTTTTCTACTAATTTTAGACATAACCGATCGATTTTTACCATTGTGTCATCATCCTTTAGATTAGTCATAATGGTGGTAATACTAACTGTTTAGTTTTTAAAAGACTTCAAAAACGAGGAGGTTCTCAATTCGACGCGTATGTTTTTTTTGGTTGTTACGGGATTACTCTGGCGTTTGTGGGCCGATTTTAAAAATTCTTTTGTATTTGAAAGAGGGCGCTTCCGCGGTGGTCCCATAAAAAAACAAAGTCCGGATTGCGAGAGAAAAAGGTACTAGATTTTTTCGGCAAGGCGGACTCCAGTTTTTGCAGCAAAGCTGACTCTAGATAGGCATATGCTTATATAAATAGACATATGTCCAGATAATAAGATTAAAAAAAGAAGAGATCAGGGAAGCATTCAGAATCGACAACTTTGGGGTAAAATTTACACTTTTCACCACTACTGAGCGTAGTAGTTTATTGTCCATTACACCATCTATCGGTAGAGTTCTTTCCTATTTCAATTTTGTAAAATTATTAGTCTTATTTTTCTGTCATATTGTGAACACCTAGTACAAAAAAGTATACATTTTGGGAATTTTAAAAATATACATTTTTGGGAAATTTAAATATAATTGGGTTACTTAACATTGGGAAATTTGGTACATAAAACAATACGTGAAGTGTCAAGGTTTAAAAAGTAGAAATCAAACAATTTTCTAGGTTACTCTTATAATAATAAAACAAAAACATTAAACAAGCAGAGTTGCCTAGAAATGCAAAACAAATTCTGAAAAATTTAATATTTAAAGAGAACAAAATTTTAAGACGGGGATTGATTGTTTATTAGATAAGAAAGAGTTAGTAAAGTCAAGTAAAGAGTTAAAGTTTGAGTTAAGCCCCGTACGGGCTATCCCTAGGGATATGCCCGTACTAATTTAAGTTAATCAAATAAGTTAAGTTGGTTTTTAATGCAAAGTTAGTTGTGATGGTCCACCGGTCTCATTGTCCCAATAGATAGTTCTATATGGTACATTTACCCTAGTGACGTCAAGTGGTATTTCAAAATAGTAACGTCACATCACGTTCAAATTTCTACGTCACAATATGATATTTCGGTTGGATTTTGACACGAATCATATAATGTCACAAAATTTTTCTGGCGGGTTTTTAAACATGATGTCATTAGATTTTTATTAGCTAGTATGACAAAAAATGACGTCGAAAAGACGTTACTTTAACGACGTCAAAAACACGTCATTAAAATGACGTCATAATTTTGATCTGATGACATCCTATGACCAAAAATGACTAAAAATGACGTCATAATGACGTCAGCTTGCTGCTGGGGCTGGTGTAAGGTGTGTGTGTATTGAAATCATGTTAGAATATTATTATACCACCGGAGTTATATATTATAAGCTTAAGTACTTAGATCATATACCTTCTTAAGACAGCATTGCCGCTCTGCTTATTTATTTATTATTTTTAGGTTTTTAGTGAATATTTTGTTAAAGTCGGTCTATTTGTTTTTATGTTTATTTAGTTTAAAAGTATAAATAAAATCCTCAATTATACCAAACCCATTTTAAATTGAATAAATCGAGCCAAAATAAAAGCCTTTGATTGCACTTTTCGCAATTGAAAATCTAATTGCAATAATTCTAATAATCGTTTCGTTTCAGCGCGGCCAGTTTTCCAATCAGGATATTTAATGACGATTCAAATTGAGCCAGTGAGTTTTAAAATTGCATTTTTCATCCGATAAGTAATATTTTTGGCTCTAAATTTTCCTGAATTTAATTTTAACTTTTCTAACTAATCTACTACTTGGGATAGATTGAATTTTTTCCAATATTTTTTTATATAAAGCGAATGAGCCACGCGCAATATCTTCTGCATCAGTAATTTATCCATAGTGAAACAATTAAATTTACCCGATTATGGGAAACCAGAAATGTCATAGTGATAGTCACAGTGTGTGACCTTTAAAAGAGCTTTAAGAAAACACCACATTAGGTACATCTAACTTTATTAGTTTCGGAAATATGGCCATCCAAATCAGGTATTTAGGTAATTTTTAAAGTACCGCCAATTTGTATATAGGTGATGATATTAACTTCATATTCTAGGGTTATAAAATACTCGTCAGGAGCTTTAAAATGATGTATCACTCGACCCGCCTTCTCATTTAAGAATTTTGGGGTGGTGGCCCTGGTGGTTAAGGGGTTAAAGGGGCGCCGTCCAATTTTTTGTAAAAACGTTCCCCCTCAATAAATATCTTGACGTGTTTCGGCGATTTTCTCAAATCTGTCTCGTTTCGAAGATAACTTGAGTGGAAAGTTTTTAAATGAACACCCTGTATGTAAAATATTAACACATAGCATTTGTATGATACAAAGGCTGGTCGTGAGATTTAGGGACTCAGATTTATTAAGTTTGAAAATTTAAAAAGTGAAAGTAATCGGATAAGGATATTTTATTTAATATATGTAATATACTCTAAAAAATCATAAAAACTTATTCCGCTATATTTCGATTTAGAGTGCCATCACTTTATTTTTTTAATTTTTCTTGAAAATTTTTATTTAAATTATGTTCTTAATTATTCTTTTAGTTTAATAATAATAATAAATAAAACTTAATAAAGTTATTCGCCCTTCATATAGAAAACAACTACACAAAAGAGAAAAATTCTTAAATCACATTTTTACTATTTCAATAAACCGCAAACAATTTCTTTACTTCGTCTTATTCTTTATTGTTTGTGAAAATGACAAACAACCTTATTTTTCTTTGATGTGTTTCCGATATTTTTTCCACGAGATTTATATTTTAGGAACATCTTTTCCTTCTTTTATTGGTAATTTCTTATAAAATCACATTTCCTTTAAAAGCTCATCAATTTTTACAATTGCCAATCGGGGAAAATGAATATTTCTTCTTTCTACCTGCGCTTTGGTAATTTTTCAATTTCCTTTGGGAGTTTGTAAGAGGTTAAGTAATATTCTCTTATATTTAAATTATACGGAGTAAATTAATTTTATGTTAGCCATCTGTAGTAAGGCAGGTATAGAAGGAACAGTTTAAAAATGTAAATTCGGTGCTCTTTGATAAGAGAAAAAATCACAAAAGTTTAAAGCAAATAAATCGGCATGCTTGTCTTCGCGGCCGCCTTTGCTATATTTCCTTTATGATATGCCGGTTGATGCAGCTGGTCATCGCACTATGGGATTGAAATTCATTTTTGGTCAAAATTCTGAAACTTACCAGTCTTACTTAAAATGAGGTACTTTTTACTGGAAAAATATTATAAATTGTTAAAAATGTTTTTTGGAATCCTAAAACTTATTATATGTTATTATAAATTTACACCCCCGTAACATCATTATTTTTTATTGTACAAAATAAACTAAAATATCAGATTGTTTGGTTAATTCGGTAGTATTTTAATCAGTAATCCGATGATTATTATCTCATATGATATACAGGGTACGACAATAAGTATGATTTTTTTAAATTGAATACCCTGAATATTATATCACCACCAAAATCTTTTAAAATGCTTTAAAAAAATACTACATTTGATGTGTTTATCTCAATTAGTTTCGGAAATATGACCATCCAAATCTGAAAACTAATTTTAAATTATTCTTAGAAGCGTAATAGAGATACATCTTCCCAACTTTTTTTATTTTTTAACGTATAAAATATATAAAAAAAACTGTTTTGTTGGGTAGATTCTGTAGAATCCATATCTTTCATCAGAATGCTTTTATCTTTTAGGATATACAGTGTAAGACAAAACATATTAAATTTTAAAATGGAAAACCTTGTAAATTATAAAAAAATCTTGTATCTGTCCTTACACTCAGAAGTAGCAAAAAGTAGGAAGACAATTGTAAGTACAAAAACTGATAAAGAATAAAGTAAAAAAATCTTTGACAAAAGTAGCGAGACTTCGTGAGACTGCATCGAAAACACAACAATAGCTCTTATTATTTAAACTCTTTTACTTTTTTTAGTAAACAACGCTAATAATAAACTAAGTAGATTAAATGTTGTATATTTTTGTTTACTTAAAATACATTTTCAAGTTTCTTATTATCTCAATAGAAGTCGTCATATCCTTTTATAATTTTGCGTACATGTAGTTTGGAGTATCTACTTTGAAATACACAGCATGAGCCATTAAAATTTCAAAGTTGCTTTTTGGCCAAAATAATGGATTTCTATCCCATACTGATATCGGCGCGTCGCTGTAAAGGATAACGGCACCTTTGTATAAAATAGTCCAATTGCAGGCGGCCTTTTTTATGTTTTTTTGTATTATTTTCAAAGGGTACCGAATTTGCGCTTTGAAAATGTTCTTACTATACAAAGAATTGATATTTTTAGAAAGAAGCATCCCATCAAAAACATAAATGTATAAAAGATGAGCCAAGCTCAATACTAATATTATGCTTGGCTGTGGGCTTTGCCGCAAAAAGTAATGAAGATCTAAATAGGTGCCAAGTTGTGTACAAAATTCAAATATGTATAAGATCTTGTGGTAGGTTAGATTTTTTTCAACCTATTTAATTTTTTTTAAATTCTGATAAATACCGGCCAAGTCAAATCTACATACATATTTGAATTTGAATTGAATTTGAATATTTTCTTACATTTATGTTTTCCGTGGGATATCATTACTTTTTGTAAAGAAAAGTAGGCTGGTATTATTTTTTATTGCGTTTCTGCGGCATATTTTTCTTTTTTATAACATTGTCTAAAGTTTCTTAAACATTAGAAATAACAGTGTGCCTTGCCCATTCATTATCTGCTACCTTTTTAACACGCTTCCTGTTTATTCTTAAAGTAGCCAATTTCGGGCGATATAATGATCTTGTTAACGGTCGTTTATCAGCGCGTATTACATATATTTTTTTATGGGAACACCGCTTATATTTTAACCTAATTTTATTTTTATATTTCTGTTATGTAGCAAATATAATAATACATTAGGGCAGTTCCAAATATCTAATCTAACACAACAATCTAATTTTGAAGATTGTACACTTTAAAAGTAGCTCTCTCATCAAAGTCGATCTATATAGGGTCGCGACATTCGGCCATATTGCTTTGACGTGTTATGACGTCACATCTCCCATTTTTCGGCAATGTTTTTCAGTGCCGGAGATATACAGTTTATTGTAATTAGTAGAACAACCGTTTATACAACAGTTTTTAATTATTATTAAGTTGTAAATTCCTTTACTATAAATAAAAAACATTTGGAACAACTTCTTTCAACAAATATCGCTTCCAAAACAATGCAAAATGAAATGCGCAAATTCTAGATGCCACTTGAATTGATCATCAGCTTTGATTTTACCCAGTCTTGCCAACTTTTCTTCGTGGAGTGCCCTTCCTTGCGTCCTGGACCTCGAACCGCCTAAAAGTTGAGGATATGTCGCAACCTTATAAATATAAACTAACCTTGCGCCCTCATATGTAGCAAGCCTAGCATAGGTATACCAAATATCTGGCAGCCGTTGTTAAACCGTAAAAAATCGGTTATGCTTAGGTAAACAACGAATAGTATACCGGGTGTTGCATCGCCGGGCGGGACATAGGAAATCCCATGTAATTTTTAATGGGGTCAATTATTCGCTTCCTTAATTATTTTACAGAAAAATTCTATTGAAGTTTATTGAAGAGCATGCAAATCTACGTCCATGGTAAAAACTTTAGATTTTTCGGTTAACCCGTTTGCTAGTTAGATGCTAATATATTTTTAAACATTGTTACATTATTATCGCCTCATATTTACTGAACAACAATAAAAATATCAATTAGGGTGACATAACGTTGTCATTTTTGAAATTTAGTGCTTATTATTATCAAAAAATCGTAGAGCTAAAAATTAACCATGAGTTATACTACTGAAGGAAAAGTATTGATGATTAAATGGTACTATCAAGGAAAATAGTTACCAAAGGTTCAATAGAATTTTTCTCTAGAAATAATTAGAGGAGCCAATAATTGACCCCATTAAAAATTACATGGGATTTCCGATGTCCAGCCCGGTGATGCATCACCCGGTATAAATAGTTTCGTTAGAGTAGCGTTGAGTTATCACTTAAAAACGGGTAGAAATAGACACCATTCGAAACGTCGTGTATTAGTTTAAAAATAAAAGACAATGGAAATCCGAGAGAGAAATATTATTTAATACTTTATATTCGTAATAAGAATAAAAAAAGGAATTTTAAAAAATGATTTTAGAAAAGTGTTATTTTAAGAAATAATGAACTAAATCGGAAAAAAATTATGGTTAAATAAATTACTGTTTTCATTCAACTTCAGGAAAAGCGATAAATCAAAGATGTGTAATTTTGTTAATGGAAAAATAATAAATTACCTCAAAGCACAAAAAGCTGCCAGGTAAAAACAACAGTAAATTTTTCCAGTGACCAATAATAGATAAATAAAGAAGATCTAAAGAGAAAATACGACTTTTAAAATTATCAGTAAAAGGAAAATATTCTGGTAAAAATGAATATTGCAGATACACTGAAAACATATTTTATTGAAAATTCAGAAAACATCGTATAACAAGATAAAATATAGAAACTGGTTATTCTAAATATAGAAAAATAAATTGAAAATAGTTAAAAGAGAAATAATCTTTTTGATGTGTTTTCATGTACAGATATTTTATGTGATAACAGTATGTTACAGGGTAGTTCGTTAACTTTAAGATTACCTCTATGCAACTGGTATGACAGGTTGTATAGACAGTATTACAAACAATCGGTGCAACAAGTTGCATGGACTTTTGCCCACACACACACCCAATATGGGAATCAATAAGTCGTAAAGATTTGTGGTACGATTTTATTATCATTTCGGAAAGTATTAGAATTTCATTTGTATATAAAGTTTTTATTCTAGCACCGAGTACTAAGGAAAAGTTATATCGTAACTAATAATCCACTATGAAAAAAAATACAGGGTGATTCAAAAATCGATCACGAAACTTAGGGGGTGATTCTACTTGACAAAATAAGGGTAGAGCTTCATATAAATATTTTTAAAAATGTCATTCGTTTTCAAGTTACAAGCCGTCAAAGTTCAATTTTTATTTTGGTTTTATCGCCATATTGCATTTATTTTTTAACCAATCCAGTTGATATTTGGCACACAAATCGAGCTTTGCAGATTTTAAAATTTTGAGATCAAAAGTACTTTTTTAAATACCGCCAGAGGGCACTTAACCTAAAACTTGAAATTTATTTACATCATAACTTTTTTATTTAGACAGATATCGCAAAGCCGGAGGCGCCATTTTATAGACAATCAAAAACTTAAAAAAATAAGGTACTTTTATTAAAGTTGATAAAACCTCACCCTTTAGGCACCAATAGACATCAAAGTTTTCTTCAATTTCAAATAAATTACCTATATGATACAGGGTGTCCAGTAATTCAACCGACAAACTTACAGGCGATTCTACTAACAAAGTAATAAGAAAAAACTTTTATAAGGATATGTCCTAAAACGTCTTAGTTTTTAAACTACAAGTGTCAAATATTTAAAAAAAAACTTCTTTTTAAATTTTTAACACCCGTAGTTCAAAAACTAAGACGCTTAGGAACATTATGTTTATATGAGGTTTTTTTCTTATTTTTGTTGTAGAATCGTTTGGTTAAGTTTGTCGGTTGAGTTACTGGACACCCTATAGGTATGTAGATAATTTAATTGAAATTGATAAAAACTTTGATGTCCATTGGTGCCTAAACGGTGAGGTTTATCGACTTTAATAAAGAGTACCTTATTTTTTAAGTTTTTGATTGTCTATAAAATGGCGCCTCCAGCTTTGCGATATCTGTCAAAATATACAAGTTATAATGTAAATAAATTTTAAGTTTTAGGTAAAGGGCCCTCTGGCGGTATTTAAAAAGTACTTTTTCCTTAAAATTTTAGAATCTGCAAAGCTCGATTTGGGTGCGCAAATATCAACTGGATTGGTTAAAAGCTGAATGCAATATGGCGAAAAACCAAAATAAAAATTGAACTTTGACGGCTTGTAACTCGAAAAACAGATGACATTTTCAAAAAATGGTAGCATAGAAGCTCTACCCTTATTTTGTCAAGTAGAATCACCCAATTAAGTTTCGTGATCGATTTTTGAATCACCTAATGTTTAAAGCTTGATTATTTGAAAACGGAAAACTATTTTTATAGGCAATTTAATTTCCTAAAGGTATATGTGCTGATAATTTTTTACCTCAATAGTTAAGCAGCTTTGACGCAAAAATGGAAGTACAATAAAAAATCTAAATTAAAGAACACCTCTAAATATTATTATTAAGGGCTGAAACTTTCACAATATTTTCTTTTTGTCACCCTAAACAACATTTTCGATATATATATTTTTTAAAAAAGGCGATTATTTTATACATTTTTTATCTGATTTTGGCCTTACAAACTAAGTGTTTTAACCACTTTATATCGAGTTTCTACGGCATCATATAGGAAACGTTTTTCATGGTCCAGAACCTAAAAAGCAATCTTTAGATATCAAATATTATTAGACATCTACGAGGTTTGGCCAAAAATGTAATTTTTGCTAAAAATAAAGTATTTGTTTTTTTGTTAATATCGAAAATTATTTTAAAGAAAAAATGTTTAGAATTAAAAATTGCTTCCAAATATGCAATTTTCCTTATTTAAAGGTTTTTTTTCTGCAATAATGGTAAAAATCTAAATTAAATGGCATCAAAATAAGAAAAATCAATAAAGCACTAATATGTATACAAACTTAGGTATACTTGATTTTTGCAAAAAAAAAATAAAATAATGAACAAAATTGCATATATAGGAGTAATTTTTTAAAGCAAAACATCTGTTTTTTAACACAATTTTCGATATGAGCAAAAATATAGGTACTTTATTCTTAAGCAAAAACTACATTTTTGGCCAAACCTTGTAGATAACTGACAAAATTTAATATCTGATTATTGTATTGGGACCATGCAGAAATTTTTAAAAGTCATAACTTGTTTCGTAAAATTAATTATTAAAAATGCATACTTAAAGTGCATCCTCGAGCTTCTTGTAAACCCTATTTTAATAGCCTGGGCTTTTTAACTGTCCCTAGTCTGGTCTATATTTCTTGGCCTTAGTAATGTTTGTGAAGAAAAATCCCCATTTATTCACTGTAAACTCCGATTTTTATTCTAACTTAATGACAATTGTCACCAGAGGCAGGAGTGATCTTAGTATTCCTTCTCATAATTCAACGTTCTTTGAGAGAGGACCTTATTACCGTGCTGTCAAGGCTTATAAATCCTTGCCACCTACCTTGTGTGAAATAGAGAACAAGGATAAATTTCGAAGGGCTGTGATACAGTTTTTGCAGGATAAGTGTTTTTACTCTTTTAATTTTGATTATTGATCATAGACTGTTAAACTGTTACTACATATTTTAATTGTGATGTCTGTTAATGATTTTATTACCACCTGTATTTTTATATCATTTTAACTGTTTTTAACTATTTAACTAAATTTCTTTATTGTTGATCATATTCTGTTCAACTATTACTAGATATTTTAATTGTGATATCTGTTAATGATTTTATCACCACCTGTATTTTTGTTTTATTTTAATTGTTTTTACCAAATGAAATGATTTTTAATGAATGTAAATTTAAACTATTTTTTTATTTATTCTGTAGTGACGTTTTTTGTCGTTGTAACAATGATTTGTGGAAATAAAGGATATTATTATTATTATTATAAATAACGTATGTCCTAAAAGTTTTGGCACACAATATTTATCTTGGTATACGAAGAAGCTGCGTTTGAGAGTATTTGGGGCACTTACGTCTCTTTCGATATTTAAAACCATTCCTCCTCAATTCCAACGATATCGTACTCTTAGAAGATCTGTATTGCCTAGCCAGTCTCCTCGTTGACATTCCAATCTGGTTTTTGCTCTTCTCACCAATCTCTCTGACCTCTGTGCGGTAAATGCACGTGGTCTTCCACTTTTGGGAGATTCAGACATGGTATTCCCTGCTCGCACTTCGCTATTGTTTTATAAATGGTTCTGCGTGAAATGTTTTCATTCTGGAATATTCGACAGATTTCAGCTTTGGGTATCCGCCCAACTAACTTGTAGATAGTTTTTCTTATTTCTAATTTATACGACATCTTAAAGCGAAAACTTCAAAATAAATAAATCTCAACTGACAGTAAATAAAGTAAATAAACTTTTGTTTTCAAAGGCAACTTGATATTATTTTGTTTTTGTTAAAATTAAAGACAATGAGTTTTGTGCCAAAACTTTTAGGACATATGTTATGACGCCAACTTACTTAGACACACTGTATTTAATAAAAATGATCGTTTACCGGCTGCTTATGATTTTTTGAAGAAGACTTGTTTATTCATTTAAAATAAAAGGTAATCCATCATATTACATATTATCTTCACTGACAGTAACCCTGTTACATAATCTTCTTAAATACCAATAAAGTGGCAATATGTTACCAAATTTACCGAATAAAAATCTCCGGTTTAAATTAAAATGACGAATTATATAACCGATGATGGTACCAAGAAAAAGTACAAGTGTGCAGAACAGGTGAAAGAGCATTATTATTGACCTATTGATTTTGGTTTATGTAAGAACACGAAGTGGCGATTGACCGGTTATTGTTATATTTTTGCGAGATTTTAAAATGTGGTACCGCTATATGAATTTTGTCTTCTCTTTTAAGTTTGCCTGTTATACAAGAGTTTTCTGTATACAGGTTTATTTACGGTAAGTGTTCTACTAAAAGATCTCAGAAACTTAGGTATTTAGAAAAACATAAAATTTTACATGACAGGCAATACGGATTTCGTTTTCTAGGTGAGTCCCAGATCATTGCTCTTGATATATCTAAAGCTTTCGACTAGGTCTGGCATGACGCACTTCTTAATAAACTTCCCTCCTACGGTCTTCCAACTAAACTCTGCTCTTGGCTCTCCAGTTATCTTTCTAATCGACGTATATCAGTCATTCTTGATGGCCACTCTTCAAGCTTTCACGAAATTAATGCTGGAGTGCCTCAGGGTTCATTACTAGCACCAACTTTGTTTCTTCTTCACATTAACGACCTTCTTTCTTCGACAACCAATCCCATTCATAGTTATGCTGACGATAGTACCCTTCACGGCACTTTTCAGGTTCTCAAACCAATCTCTCAACCCGCCTTGAAAGCAAACGCAGGGCGATGCAAATATCTCTTTCACAGGATCTCAATTTGGTTTTGGATTGGGGCGCCAAAAGTTTTTAAGTCCCGTGTTAACAAACTTCCTCTTACCTTGTTTAAGACACCCACGGTACGTTAGTATTTAGGCTTTCAGCCTTCGTGGATTGTCCAAAGATAAAAAAACTACTAAATATAAATTTCTTAACTTTTTGGCGCTAGTTTCTTTACATGGCAAATATCTCACAGTTATGGAACTTTAAATTGGAACACCCTGTATACTATATAATTTTTGGATTCTGCACAAGGTTCTAACCACATTTTATGTATTATGTCGTATACCTATAAAGCCGGCTGTTCATGAGAGCGGTTTTCCGCTCGCGGATGATAATGTAGCGTTGTGATTGGTTAGTGCAAATTTAAAATGCTTTTCCCGCCATTTTCGACGCGGATCCGCAAAAAGTTGGGACGAAGTTAACTTTTTGCGTTTTCCACTAGATTGTGCGGATTTTTAAATTAATAGCCAGGAACTATAACCTTGAACTAGTTGATAAGCTTAATGAGTTGTTGCTTGAAGATAAGACAAGACGTTGAGGATCCATTTTAAATAAAATAGGTGTTATGGACGGCATTAACTACACTTATTTTAATTATTTACTTCAGTATGATATATGGCGAAAAAAGATATTGATCCCATTTTCAATGCGACCAAAAAGACAAAAAAAGAAGGCACAGGTTTTGGGTTAGAAAAATTTTTGTAGAAAGAAAGTTCATAGCCAATATTATACTTTATTAAAGGAGTTAAGACAACATGATGATGTTGTTTATTTATGCAATTATTTAAAAATGTCAAAGGAGCATTTTGACAAATTGTTACAGAAAGTTAAGTCAGAACCAGAACTAACCAAGGAGAATCAAAAAATGTTCTGTATAAAAATTTCATAATTTTTCATCTCTTAAGCATAAGAAACTAAATAAAAACCGAAGAAAAATGACGAGGTGAACTTTTTATAGTTAAAAATGAAATACTCTGTATATAAACTATGATATGAATCAGGTAAATTTCCAAATCCGACGCTAGACAAAGCGACCCTAAAGGTCACGAAGACCTGAAAGGGCGCAAAAGGGAAATCTGCCTATTACCGAATCATAAATAAAGGGAATAAATTCAGTGAGATTTAGAACGGAGCATAAATTACCTCTGCTCTCGTGTGCAATGTTAATTTATTCACACAACGTTTCGGGCAGTTCTATCTCTGTCCGTTCTCAAGTGTAAACTAAACCTAATTCCTAAAGCTACTAAGTTTATATACACTAAGGAAGATCATTCACCCGTGATGGAGTAGGGTTCGGTCAAGCGTGGGGTTGCTCACCTAAGGCGCCGGCATTAGTACGCTTTAATAGTGGTTTCCAAATGTTTGCTATGTCCACACTTGGATTGCTAAAAACATCATTATTGTTTTCAATAAAGACGACTTCCTTAAATCTGCGCTTTCTCCAATGTGGTTCCCTGTGAACAACCCGTGCTTCTGACCAGTTGATATTGTGTTGTTTTGACCAAACATGGTCAGCGATCCCTGATTTCGATGTTTCTCCCCTCTATGTGTGTTGTTTGTGCTCCGCCAGTCTTACATTTAAAGGGCGCTTTGTCTGTCCAATGTACGACCCTCCACATTGGCATGGTACCTGGTAGATACAATCTTTCTCTTGTGTGGATAAATCGGGTTTTGTTTTGTTGGGAACCGTGAGTGGAGGAACTATACTGGACAATTCTTCAGAGCAGAAGCCATGGAAATACCTATAAAAAAAGCGATAAATCCCCCACAGCCCGACGATGGGCAAGAGAGGGAAGCCTTTCTGTAAGTGAAGGATCATTAATGAGACGAACAGCTCTTCTTTGAATAGAATCAAGAATGCTTAGGGTTGTGGGGGACGCCATGCCCCAGATATGAGAACCATATTCCAAGGGAGGTCGGATTTGGGACACATATAAAGTGTATAAATTAGAAGCGGAAAAATACTTTTTGGCTCGAAAGAGAAATCCAAGCTTTTTGAAGCTGCCGTGGCTATAGATACAATGTGTTTATGCCAGTTAAGGTTACTTTCAAATGTGACACCCACAAGATTGAAGGTGTCTTTGCTCTGTAAAACTTGGCCGCTCATAAGTAGAGTGAACCATATTGAAAAACAAGTAGTCAAAAATTTCGATCACAATAAACTTTAGAACACAAGAAATCACTTTTAAATTCAACTGCTTTCTAACGGTAAACGAATATAAATGCACATTTTTGCCGTAATTAGCTCCATCTCTCTGGCACTGCTCTGGCATCAATAAGCGATCGCAAGGGCCGGTCCATTATGTTATGTTATTGACTCCAACCCTTCGGATCAATATTTTAAAATACCTTAAGTAACATTGTAATTAAAACATTTTTAAATTGTGTTGTAACACATATTAATATGTCACTATGAGTTTTAAAAAAATATCCCATTCCTTAGACGCCGGAAAAGAAGTATTTTTCTCCTACCACGTAAGTAAAAAAACATAATGTTTTTAATACCTATTCCTTTAAACAAAATGTTTATGTTTAAGTTTGGTCTGCAGCCTATCGGCTCTTGATGATTCCCTTTTCTGGTTAAAGAAACCCTTTCTCGTTAAGGAAATCTTATAGTTTTCTTTTATCTCGTTTATATAAAAGGAAATTCTTTTTATACACCCCTTCTGAGAAAATGTAATTTAGCTAATGGCTAGACACAAAACATGTTATTTTGCAAATTTGATTACTAGTTTGGTTATTAAGCAAAAATAGGAATAAAATAAACTATGTACACTTTTTTAGTTATTAATTTTATTGCTTAAAATCTTCCTTCCTTATATTATTATGCTCGCTTAATAACAATTTTCACTAATGAAGTAAAATATTTTTAACACGTTTTATTAACTTGGGTTGTAACTATCTATCTGGCTGCCTATGTAACGGAATCTTTGAGCCTAATTTTAACCAACTTCCAGCTATTCGATTTCTTTGAAACTTTGCACACGTATTAAGGACCCATGACAATGCAATAATCTGCAAACAGTATCCCTTTATCTTTTTTTTAATCGCCAGGAAAAAAAATTCCATTATATTATAAAAACAACACCTAGGATGCCATCTGTTGGAAAAATTTCAAACTTTGCTATTAAATGAAGAAGAAATTTTTTAGTGGATTGCAAAATGTTGGCAACGGTCCAAACATTGCCTGGATTGCCATCTGTTGGCAAAATTTGAAACTTTGCTACTTAATGAAGAAGAAATTTTTTAGTGAGTTGCAATCTTTTGCAAATTTTAAAATTTGCTACCATTGTCATTTCATAGGGGCTGGTTATTTTCTTTTTGCTGCTTAATTAAATAGTATGTTCTAATTTACTGTTATATTAAGAATTTTGTGCAATATAACGAACTAAAAAATGAAAAATAATTAATAGTTTAAAAAACTAAAAAACACGCTTTTATATGCAACCGAACTAAAAATTAAAAAATAATTTTTCATTTAAAAAAATATTTTCACTTCATAGTAAAAAGCGTGGGGTGCATTTTACTATTTTTCATAACTTTTCCATCATAGATATTGGCAAATATAATAATTATAACATTTAATATATTAAGCACCCCACGCTTTTTACTATGAAGTGAAAATATTTTTTTAATAAAAAATTATTTTTTAATTTTTAGTTCGGTTGCATATAAAAGCGTGTTTTTTAGTTTTTTAAACTATTAATTATTTCTTTTAACCTCTCTATTCTCTCTATTTTTTTTTCTTGGTTTTGGTCCCTTCAGGTCCAATCCACCACTCTCCCCCTGCCGGACTATGCTTTCCAGGGCTTCGTCGGCAGAAAATCTGGATAATCGAGCTCGTAGCTCCCAGAAATTCCAAAAAGAAAACAAACAATTCAACAATCGATGCAATGCATAAATTGTCGGCTCTCAAACCAAGATCTGCGACTGGTGTTACGTATAACCTTCACTTTCACTACTGACAGTTCCCATGGCACGCCCATCTATTTCCCGCCATTTGAGAAATACCTCGTGTTCACCAGCAAACAGGATACCATCAGCTTATAGGAATCTTCGCTCACAGCGCTTAGATCCAGAAGAAAGATGCCGTCAATTTAGCGTGAATCTTTCCTTGATCCCCGAAGGTAAAAAACGTTCGTACGACACCTCTAGCCGCCACTCCGGGAAGAACTTTGTAGTCCTCTACGCACGTCCGCACTGTCCGGAGGTCAAACAAAGAGTCCTCTTCTTTTAACCTAGGACAATTTGCTTTTCCAAAGCAATGGGAAATAATGTGAATTTCAATAGTAATATACCAAGTTAAACTTAACTTTCAATTCTAACTTTAGTTTATTTATCGGAAAGTAATGAAACTTCGTACTTGGTTCCGGTTTGCTGCAATTAAAATTAAATATTTATCAGCGAACAGAAGCTGATCAAAACTAATATTTAGTGTTTTATATAAGGGGTTGCAAAATTAGTACTCAATATTTTTGAATCCTAGTCCTAACCAGAACAAAAGTGTATATTTTTAACCGACTTCAAGAAAGAGGATGTTCTCAATTCGCCTATTTGTTTTTTTTTGTGTATATGTAACGATTACTCCGGCGTTTGTGAACCGATTTTATTTTTTTACTAGACCTATTTTTTTTTCTCTCTGCCGTACGTTATTTGTGCGGCAAAGCTGCCTCTAGATAGATTAGGTATATGCTAAAATAATAAAGTTGGTTAAAATAGAACAACCTTGGGGTAAAATTAACCCTTTTCGCCGACAAACGGATAGCTGCAACCCCGTGTGTATCGATTTGTTGCAGCCACTCGTGTATTGATTTATAAGCTTTTGACAGGCATAATTTATTCTACAAGCGGTTAACTGCAGCTCCGTGTGTATAGATTTATTGCAGCCCCGTGTGTATCGATTATTTTGCAGACCCTCGTGTATTGGTTTATAAGCTTTTGACAGACATAATGTATTCTACAAGCGGTTAGCCGCAGCCCCGTGTGTATCGATTTGTTGCAGCCCCTCGTGTATTGATTTAGAAGCTTTTGACACACATAATGTATTCTACAAGCGGTTAACTGCAGCCCCGTGTGTATAGATTTATTGCAGCCCCGTGTGTATCGATTATTTTGCAGACCCTCGTGTATTGGTTTATAAGCTTTTGACAGACATAATGTATTCTACAAGCGGTTAACTGCAGCCCCGTGTGTATCGATTATTTTGCAGACCCTCTGTATTCGTTTATAAGCTTTTGACAGACATAATGTATTCTAAAAGTGGTTAACTGCAGCCCCGTGTGTATAGATTTATTGCAGCCCCCTGTGTATCGACTATTTTGCAGCCCCTCGTGTATTGGTTTATAAGCTCTTGACAGACATAATGTATTCTTCAAGCGGTTAACTGCAGCCCCGTGTGTATAGATTTATTGCAGCCCCGTGTGTATCGATTATTTTGCAGCCCCTCGTGTATTGGTTTATAACCTTGTGACAGACATAATGTATTCTACAAGCGGTTAGCTGCAGCCCTGTGTGTATCGATATACAACAAGCTTTTGACAGACAATATAAAAACACAGGGATGCAGCTAACCGCTAAAAGAGGCACTAGTAGTGTTTTTAAGTGAACATTAACAATTTAATGGTAATAACAATAAACTAAAAGAGAAAATAAACAAAAAAAAATGGGCGAAACTCACTAAAAAGCTAAAAACAATGAAAAAATAATGTTAGTTATAACAAAAAGTCGGTTAATTATGTGCTCATCAAATAATTAAAGATTTTATACTTTATAATGCCATATGCTATTACCCGACTTTTTTATTTTTTTTTATTATTATTTTTAACTTTTCAGCAAGTTTTACCACTTTTTTTATAAACCGGTTCAATTTTTTAAAAAATGTTTATACTAGCCACTTTTTGTTGTCAGTATCTTTTGGATTTCTATTTTTAGGAGAGGGGCGCAACTGACGATGGCTGTAACTCGAAGAAGGTGCATTTTAGGACATACAGGGTGACTTTTAAGTTGGTACTTTTCTATTAACACTGCATAGTTTGCATGAAAATAAAACACTTTTTTAAATAAAATTACTTTCGATAATTGTTCGTTTCCGACATACAGGGTGTTAAAGTTTTAAGGCAAAAAACTTTTTTATCATAACTTTTATACTACTTTAGATTACGAGTTTGCCATGCATTAAAATGACTTTTATTTGTTTAAACGAAAACCGTTTGTCGTATAGAAGGAACAGTTTAAAAATGTAAATTCGGTGCTCTTTGATAAAAAAAATCACAAAAAGTTTAAAGCAAATAAATCGGCATGCTTGTCTTTGCGGCCGCCTTTGCTATATTTCTTTTATGATATGCCGGTTAATGCAGCTGGTCATCGCACTATGGGATAGAAATTAATTTTTTGGTCAAAATTCTGGAAACTTACCAATCCAACTTAAAATGAGGTGCTTGTTACTGGAAAAATATTATAAATTATTACAAATGCTTTTTAGAAACCTAAAACTTATTATATGTTATAAATTTACACCCCCTTAACATTGTTATTTTTTATTGTACAAAATAAACTAAAATGTCAGCTTGTTTGGTTAATTCGGTATAGTAGTCTAATCAGTAATCCGATGATTATTATCTCATATGATGTACAGGGTACGACAATAAGTATGATTTTTTTAATGGAATACCCTGAATATTATATTACCACCAAAAAATCTTTTAAAATGCTAAAAATACTACATTTGATGTGTCTATCGTGTGTTTCGGAAATATGACCATCCAAATCTGAAAAATAATTTTAAATTATTATTAGAAGCTTAATAGAGATACATCTTCCCAACTTTTTTATTTTTTAACGTATAAAATAAATAAAAAATACTGTTTTGTTGGGTAGATTCTGTAGAATCCATATCTTTCATCAGAATGCTTTAATCTTTTAGGATATAAAGTGTAGGACAAAACATATTATATAAAAAAATCTTGTATCTGTCCTTACACTCAGAAGTAGTAAAAAGTAGGAAGGCAATTGTTTGTACAAAAACTGATAAAGAAAAAGGTAAAAAAATCTTTGACAAAAGTAGCGAGACTTCGCATCGGAAACACAACAATAGCTCTTATTATTTAAACTCTTTTACTTTTTGTAAACAAGGCTAATAATAAACTAAGTAGATTAAATGTTGTATATTTATGTTTAATTAAAATACATTTTGCAAATTTCTTAATATCCCAAGTATGTACTTTGAAATACACAGCATGAGCCATTAAAATTTTAAAGTTGCTTTTTGGCCAAAATAATGGATTTCTATCCCATAGTTAATCGGCGTGTCGCTGTAAAGGACAGCGGCGCCTTTGTATAAAATAGTCGCAGGCGGCCTTTTTATGTTTTTTTGTATTATTTTCAAAGAGTACTGAATTTGCGCTTTTAAAATGTTCTTACTATACGAAAAAATATCAAGAAACCAAATTAACTCCGAAGTTAATGAGTTTGCCACAAAAATAATATTAATTTAAAGAAGAAGCGGTGTTTGTCTTTACAGAAAAAAATAAGAAAATAATTTTAAACTTTGCAACACTAGGGTGATATAAGGAATTTTCTATGCATGAAAACAGTGTGCTATTTGCCATTTTCACATGAGGTCATAGAAGGATGTCAAAAAGATTAAAAAAAAGAAGAAAATGTGTATTTTTAGCAACAAATTATTTCCAGTTGTGGTATGTTTTTGCAGTTGTTTTTCCTGCTGACCCTGTCTCTAACAAGCAACCCTAAACAAGCATTTGATTCACCGCTCGAAGCGAAACTTTTGAAACAATGTGTATTTAAAGTTAAAATTATAATTAATTAATTTTAAGGACGAAAATGCTCGGCCAACTTTGCAGCTTTCATTAATCCACGATGAAATTAATTACATCTTGAATTCGAGTGAAGTTTTAGCTTGTTGGTACTACGGTGCTGTCAGAATGTTTTGTTCTTTTCTACCTCAGTGAGGAAATATTTTCGGAAAGGTGTTTTCCCAAAGTTAAACCGAAATTTAAGGCAATTTAACTTGTGATTTCTGTTTGTATAAGGGCAGCAACAAGTTTGTTTTAACTTTAAAGATAAATGATGTTTAGTTAAATATGTTTTTTGGTAAAATAGGTATAATACATATTAAGGAGATTGCTTGGGCCGGCGCGGCGTTTAACCTTAAAAGAATTTACGAATAGCCTAAGAGCCAGTGGATGACAGACCGTCTATATTTTACCAAAGCTCATTTTTGCTCAATGACTCTCCTATGTCTACCTTACATGAGATGGGGGTTCACTAGGTCAAGCGAGGGTAGCTATGACATCACTTAGGTAAGACAAGTCGTATTTTACCCTACCTGCCGTTTGGCAACCTTAAAGACTACATTAAATGCGACCAAAAATAATATTGGCAGACTTTGTGATTTTTTTGTTTAATTTCAAAAGTTTTCCATCAAATTACAACCAGCTTAATCACCTGTCAATAATATTTGGGTCTCATTTAATATATAGTAAGAACATTTTAAAAGTGCAAATTCGGTACCCTTTGAAAATAATACGAAAAAACATAAAAAAGGCCGCCTGCAATCGGACTATTTTTTACAAAGGCGCCGCTATCCTTTACAGCGACGCGCCGATACACTATGGGATAGAAATCCATTATTTTGGCCAATAAGTAACTTTGAAATTTTAATGGCTCATGCTGTGTATTTCAAAGTAGATTCTCCAAACTACATGTACGCAAAATTATAAAAGGATATGGCGACTTCTATTGGGGTAATAAGAAACTTGAAAATGTAATTTAAGTAAACATAAATATACAACATTTAATCTACTTAGTTTATTATTACCCTTGATTACTAAAAAAGTAAAAGAGTTTAAATAATAAGAGCTATTGTTGTGTTTCCGATGCAGTCTCGCGAAGTCTCGCTACTTTTGTCAAAGATTTTCTAACCTTTTTCTTTATCAGTTTTTGTACTTACAATTGCCTTCCTACTTTTTGCTACTTCTGAGTGTAAGGACAGATACAAGATTTTTATAAGTTACAAGGTTTTCCATTTTAAAATTTAATATATTTTGTCCTACGCTGTATATCCTAAAAGATAAAAGCATTCTGATGAAAGATATGGATTCTACAGAATCTACCCAACAAAACAGTGTTTTTTATTTATTTTATACGTTAAAAAATAAAAAAGTTGGGAAGATGTATCTCTATTACGCTTCTAAGGATAATTTAAAATTATTTTTCAGATTTGGATGGTCATATTTCCGAAACTAATTGAGATAGACACATCAAATGTAGTATTTTTAAAGTATTTAAAAAAATTTTTTGGTGGTGGTATAATATTTAGGGTATTCCATTTAAAAAAATCATACCTATTGTCGTACCCTGTATATCATATGAGATAATAATCATCGAATTACTGATTAGAATACTATCGAATTAACCAAACAAGCTGACATTTTAGTTTATTTTGTACAATAAAAAAATAATCATGTTAAGGGGGTGTAAATTTATAATAATATATAATAAGTTTTAGGTTTCCAGAAAGCATTTGTAATAATTTATAATATTTTTCCAGTAAAAGCACCTCATTTTAACTTAGATTGGTAAGTTTCAGAATTTTGAAAAAATTAATTTCTATCCCATAGTGCGATGACCAGCTGCATCAACCGGCATATCATAAAAGAAATATAGCAAAGGCAGCCGCGAAGACAAGCATGCCCATTTATTTGCTTTAAACTTTTTGTGATTTTTTTCTTATCAAGAAGCACCGAATTTACATTTTTAAACTGTTCCTTCTATACTCTTCAATTTGTTTAAACAGGCAGCTTTTGTAAAATCCTACCGAACTAGGTAAAATTTAGATACCTGTCTTATCTGAGTGACGTCTTAGGTATAGATGGGCCCATATTTAATTCATTCTGAAAGCGATGCCGCCAAGTACACAAAAAATGATAAAGTAAACAAACCTTTTTGAATGCACATAGCCTCGGACAGAGCCTGATTACATATTTTTAGATAAATAATTAAAATTACATTGCTAAAACACGTATCACTCACTTACAAAACATTCTCTTATTTCGTTTCTGCCTACTATAAAACCGGTGGCACGTGGCGTGGTACTAGAAACTCGTCGGGTTAAATATTTTTTGCTGCAATAAATCATTGTTCACGAAAGGGTTTCTTTACTTTATTATTTTTGTGTACTTGGCGGCATCGCTTTCAGAATGAAATAAATTTGGACTAATCTTTACCCTCAATGTGCTTTGTGAAGCATCATTTCATGTAAGGTAGAAGAGTCATTGAGCAAAATATGAGCTTTGGTAAAATGCACACGGTCTGCCATCCACTGGCTTTTTAGACTATAAGCTTTGGCAGTAAAGTCAAGAATATTTTATTAAACGGTGGATCGAACTCTTTACGATATACGACGACTATATTTCTGAAACTATGAAATATATCAAAGGTGTTTTTACAGTTCCATTAAAATTTTTAAAAAAATGAATTTAAGCTTAAAACTTAAATTCTATAAAAAACTAATTCCACGTAAAATTTTCTAAAATCTTGCAATTATAATTTTAGTTTTTATATCTCATAGCAAGCATGTTATAAGTAGTACCTGGCCAATATGACAAAATTTAAAAAAAATACTCTGTATCTCCATAACAAATCAAGTTAGCCAGGACTTACTTTCACCTTCAGAGGTGTTTCAAAATTCGGATTTTTTTTTTTTTTGGTTTTTGCAATTCTCTGCATGGACAACAAAAGGCGGAACCTTGTATATCAGTCGACTTAAATCATCATATTTTTGGCCAAATAATTGGTAGTTATCCCTTACACATGCCATTTTCGGACACCCTGTATAACTTTCTGCGATTTTTACATATTTTCTTGTTTATATTTTTAATTTAATAATTAAGTTTTTAAAATACTTCTTTTTTCCAGGGGTGGTCAAGAGGTCAATACGAATGGTTCGAGAAGTATATCCACCGGATGTTGAACCAGAAAATGATGGAATTCAACCTCAAGGTGAGTACAATTTTTTTGTTTTAATTTATACTCACAGTTACATACAAGAGAGTTTTAAATATGACCCAT
>JACEGR010007316.1:0-50789 GCA_014170235.1 Listronotus bonariensis
GCATATTTAAAAGTTTATAGCCCCCTTCCACACCGATAAAAAGGTATACATTATATACAGTTTTTTTCTTCTTATCGTTTAAGCTACTATTAGGGATAATTTTATTTTAAACAACACATTAAATCAATTTTAAATTTTGGATTTTGCTCTGATTGGTATTTTCGGATTTATGACGGGCTTTTAATTTTATAGATTTTCTTATTAAAATTTAATATTAATTTTAATTATATTTTTCCGATTTTTTTATAATCCATAATTGTTACTTTATATGATAAATATGAAATAATAGTCATTTTTGAATGTTGTCATCATGCCTATTGTAGGATATACTCTTAAAATTGTGTTCAGGGCCGTCGAGAGATGGGACGGGTCCCGGGGTGATAGGTCAAGAGGGCTTCAGTAGTATAATATCTCTTAAATAATTTGATACAAAGGTTACAAAAATATGTGTAATAAAATATTATACAATGATTACCTAGTAAACATTTGGAAACATTAATATCCATGCCATTGATATTTTTTTTTTATTTACATATTATAAAAATCATAAAAAAATCCTAAATACAGAAGTGTAGCGTTCACTTCTTTTACACTTCGCACAATAAAATAAAAAAACATTAGAAAAATATTGAAACATCTTTCTAAAAATGTTATTTTACAAAATGGTTAAGTCCGCGTTTTTATAATTCTTTTTGTGGGAGAGTAAAACGATTTAAAATTTATCAAAAAACTGTCCAGATGTAGGTAATTTAGGCAACATTTTATGTCTATTATAACTTTTAGTTGCCTAAAAAAATTTATCTATAAAAATTGTGTACCATATTCCATAATAATAAAAATGGCTTAAACGCAAACTTAATAAATCTTAAAATTTTACAAATTTAAAATCATGTACAAACTAATATTTTACTGTGAGAATACAAAAACAAAATATTTTTTTCTCCAACATCAACACTTATACCCATAGTATACCGAGTATACTATATTTAAAAAGTCAGTAACCCTTAATACCAAAAAAAAAGAAATATA
Organism: Listronotus bonariensis; assembly: GCA_014170235.1. Classification (NCBI taxonomy): domain Eukaryota; kingdom Metazoa; phylum Arthropoda; class Insecta; order Coleoptera; family Curculionidae; genus Listronotus; species Listronotus bonariensis. The sequence goes on from JACEGR010007316.1 coordinate 1,030, forward strand.
TTTACTTGTTTGAAAAAGTCAGTAACCGGAGTTACTTACTGGGTCTAGTGGATAACTTTGTAAAATATTTTAAAATTTATTAACATTAGTTAACGACTGATGACACCATGTAATCTTAAATCTTCCTTTACACGGCCAATATTATTAAAGCACCATTATTGACTAATATTGACTTATACAATAGGTTCCTAAAGTCCCTCGCTCCCTTCCAACTTCTGTACCATTCGGTATATTTTCATAAATGGCAAGCAAGGACAGCTTTTTAAAATCTTAATAACAGCTTTAAATGTCAAGGTGACAGCTGAGTGCCATATTGCGAATAAAAATTAAACGAAAAAGAAGGTCTTGTGGCACATTATTTTAAAGCTCCTAATGAGTTTTTAATAGCCATTGAATAGTCAGTACCTTTAACTACTAAAAAAGGCGGTACTTTACCTAAATACCTGATTTTGATGGCTATATATCCGAAACTAATAAAGTAAAATGTACTAAATGTGATATTTTGTCAAAACTCTTTTAAATATCTTTTTCATGGTGACAATAAATAGGGTGTTCCTTTAAAAATATGTATACTTTTGTCCTACCCTGTACAGTATCAACTATACTACCATTAAAAAGATCTTTGAGATACCACTACATTAGGTTAATCTAAATGTATTACCTTTGGAAATATGGCTATCCATATCAGGTACATATTAAGGGAATTTTTAAGGTACCGCCATTTAGTAGTAGGTAAAGGTACTGACTTTATATTCTAAGAATATATGTAAAGTACTCATCAGAAGCTTCAAAACGATGTTCCATAAGACCTTCTTGCCATTTTGCAATATGGTGCCCAGCTGTAACCTCTGACATTTAAAGGAGTCATTGACCTATTAAAAATGCATACATTGGTTATAAATTATTATTCCAAGGTTCATAAAAATATACATGGGGTTTACAAGTTAGAAGAGGGCGTTGGACTTTAGGACATCACTGAATTATAGGTGTGTATTATTATTGTTTAAATATACTTCCAACACGTTCCATGTTTTGCTCAATATTCAATATGGGCTCAAGAAGATTGACCTTGTAAGAATGACTTAAGGTAGCCTCTTTTTAAACCTACCTTCAAAGTCAGGGTAATCCTTACATAACAGTACATACATAAATTGACAAATTTGCTTGACTGCATAATTATTACTTTTCGATTCTTTGACTAGAATACCCACTGCGATCCTTTTTAAATGATATACAAGCCTGTTAGACACCTTAGAACCACCAACTTTTAGGCATGGGACCAGTAATGTCAGGGCTTGGATGATACGTAATTTATTTATTTCATTCTAAAATGTAATAAAAGTAATAACTATAACTAAACAATGGTAAGACTACTTAGTCCAAAAGCTCGTAAGCCGCAGACCTTCGTTATTTTGTAAATGCTGAAAGTTTGTCAGTGCATGCTCCCAACATAAATAAATGCAATGATAGACTATAAAGTGTGACTTATGGTAGCTTTGGCAGGTACCAGGTAGCAAATGTTAATTTAATGAAACTTAACTTTTATCATATAGTAAAACATGAATTTTATGTACATACCTATGTTATTTGAGTAGCTATTAGAGATATTTCCTTAGTCTCCATACAGTTTTGACAGTTCCAACCCTTTGGAAGATAAACATTTTGGGGTGGCCTAATGGTCCGAGACAATTCAATATTCCTGTTATTTAACAAAATATTATATAAAGTTTTATGTAAGAGTCGTAGAGTTTCCAAATAGGCCTGTCCCAGCAATATTTTGATGTATACAGAATGTATCAAAAAAATGTTATCATTGTGAGGTTTTGAGGTTAGTTTATCTTAAATAATTTTGTTTTAGGACACTCTGTATACATTAAAATGTATTTAGGATATGCCGAATTAAATACCCTACAACTTTTATTTAATACTTTTTCTCACATCTTGTTAAATAACAGAAATATTGGACTTCCTCGGAGCATAAGGCCACACCAAAATGTTGGAACTGTCAAAACTGTCTGGTGACCAAGGAATTAACTCAAACTTCAAAATTCTAATAGGTCGCCATGTAACATATCTAAAATTTAGATTTTACAAAACGACGAAAGTTGAGTTTCAATTAATTAACCTTTCTTACCTGGTACCTGCCAAAGCCACTATTAGTCGAACTTCATAATCTACCATCGCTTCTATCTTTTATGGGAGCATGCACTGTCAAACTTTTAGATTTTACAAAACAACGAAGGTCTGCCACTCACGGGTTCTTACTTTAGCAGTACTAAAACAGCGGTTTAAAGCAGCATTAATAAATTTATAAAAAGTTAGATAATTTTTTTTTAATATTTAGCTCTATTGTGTGGGGACAAGTCCGTCCCTGGAGCCCTAATGGTTGCAAGGCACCGTTTTACCAAGTTCTTAATATCATATTAAAAACATATTTTATTATACCAAGTACTATAAATTATTTAAGAAAAGCCGATTTTCAGCGGCGTCTTTTAAGGGAACATATCTCAGTAAGGAAGAGCTTTCGAAAAAAATGTATTGGAACTTGTCATATCATTTTCATGTGTTTTATAAAAATGCGAGAGATTGTCTACATATTTCTGTATACCCTGTAAAGTATTTATGAAAAAGAAAAAAAGGGGCGACATTAAAGAAATGCACTGTACCTACGTAAAAAAATTTTGAGGTTAAAAATTTTTAAAAAATCTATTTTTATTTTTTTATTATTTCTTATACAGACTGTTTGCGGATGGGGTAAACAAGAGGACAAATGGACAAAAAATTTCATTTTAAAAAAGTCATTTTTCATAAAAAAATTTGATTGTAAAAAAATGGGATTCACGAAGGAAAAATGTTAATTTTGTATACAGGGTTCGCAAAAACTTGAAAAACATGTTTTTAGAGGACACTACCTTTATTTCTAATTTTAAGCAAAATATCATTTAAAAAATTTATTTAGAATGGTATTTTAAATAACTTTATTAAAGTTACAGGGGTATCAAAAAGATTAATGATACTGATTTTTAAGTTATTAAATATAAATTGTTTTAAATGTTTATGATAAAATGACATAAAAAACTTTTATAATTTACTTTTACCTGCTTTTTCCTAATTCCGACAACTTAAACTTAACTGTAAAAGCCAGTTTTCGTCAAATTATAGATTTCAATAATATTTTCAATTATTATTTTTATCGATTGCAAACATGATTCTAAATAAATTTTACTAATAAAATTTTGCTAAAAAATGAAAAATACAGGTAGTTTACTCTTGGAGAAAAATTATGTTTTTTAAGTTGTTGCAAACCCTGTATACAAAATTAGAATTTTTTCTTTGTGAATCCTATTTTTTTTACAAGCAAAAATTTTTAGGAAGAATGACTTTTTTCGAAAAATAAAAGTTTTGGTCCATTTGTCCTCTTGTTAACTCCATCCGTGGACAGTCTGTATATCAAATTTTGTTAAAGTCGGCTTTACCATACTATTTAGTTCTTATGGCTCAATAGGAGGATTCACAGAAAAATTAAGAAAATTAAAAAACATATATATATATAGGGCCTACTTTAAAAGTTGTGTTACTTTGACGTGTCGGTCTCGCATTAAAACGTCTTCATTTTAAGCATTGAAAAACTGCCCATAGTTATAACGAACTTGCAAAATGTGTATAACGTGAGTAACATAAAAATAATCGTAAATGCATGTTTTTTATTATTAATTTGGTAATAAGTTTAAGCATACCTAAAAAAACTCAAAAAAAAATATAAAACTATTATAAATTATTTTTTTGTTTATCCATGGTTAGCAACATAACGCAACCTTTAATAATATTTACCTCAATATTTGCGGCATACAGTTCTTTTAATCTATATATAGTCCATTTTGCCAATCTCTTAAATTTTTGGCGTTCTGTGGGTTTCATTATATTAAGATATAAAGTGAATTGCGTAAAAACTTTCAAACACCTAGCTCTAGTTGAAGCATTGCTAAAAATGTACAGACAGTTTATACCAATAAAATAAAAATACAGGCATTTATACAGGGTGTTTCTAAACAAATGCGAAAAATTTTGGAAGGTGATTTTCCACCAAAAAATAAGAAAAAAATTCATATGAATATATGTTCTAAACGTCTTAGTTTTTGAACTACGGGGTGTTAAAAGTTTCTTAAAAATATTGTTTTTTTTATAATTACTTTTATACCCATTCAGATATTTTTAAAAATTTGGGAGACGAACTTTTTGCACCAGAAGACATTTTTTGACATACAAGAAAAGAAATAATTTTTACCAGTGTCGCCCATGCGGGGTTTAAGGTAAATATTGTTTAAGAGAAAAATTGTACGCCACTGCATTTTCTTAAAATGAAAATCTTTTTTTCATTCCTCAATAAGTTCAGAACAAATTTAACTTCTTGACTTCTGTGTTTGATGATCGGTTTTCGCGTAAATCAATAAAAACCATTTTTTTGCATGGTCAGTTTGTATTTCTAATATGAAATTCTACATTTAAAATTAAGCTTCGTCATTTATTCTTTAATTAGATAGGAATTTGACTATGCCAAGAAATGGTTTCTATTTTGTTACTCGAAAACCATACGTCAAACAAAAAAAGTCAGGATATGAAATTTGTTCTAAACTAAAAGGGGATTTAATTTTTATTTTTAATTTTGAAATAATGCAGTGGCGTATCATTTTTTTCTTAAAAATATTTACCTTAAACCCCTTATGGACGACACTGGTAAAAATTATTTTTCTTTTATGCCAAAAAATGCCTTCTGGTGCAAAGGGTGAATCTCACAATTTATTTAAAAATATCTGAACAAGTATAAAAGTTATTATAAAAAAATCTTTTTTTTAAATTTTTAACACCACATAGTTCAAAAACTAAGACGTTTGGGACATATCTTGATATGAAGTATAATTCTTTTTTATGGAAAATACCCTTATAAATTTTTTTGCATTTGTTTAGAAACACCTTGTATACGTTATAGCACTCAACTTAACTTTTTTAATAATTATATCCAAGAAATGGAACCCACACCAAATAAATTATACCAGATGCTAGTGGCATTTAGAAGAACATTTTGGTAAAGATGGAATTTAAGAAAAAAGTATTTTTTTATTTAAACCCCACTTTCCTTAAAAGCTAATCCTTTATCTGTATTATTTTCCGAAAATTTATTAAAATAAATTCTATCGCCAAATCACAAATACAATATAAAAAAAAGATTTTCTCTTAAAAGTTGGTTTGGGGCAGGGAAGGGGATAAATCAAAAAATTATTGTTTTTTGCAAATTTCAAAATAAAAATTGTCTTTACCAAAGTGTTCCTTCTTGGGCCCATCACATCTGGTACACAGCATAATCTAAGTTGAAAGTTTCACTGGCAATGCCTGAAAGAGCAACGGTCTAATACCCACAGGTAGAGATTAAATAAATATTTTTAGCATGTAACGAAGCTGCCAAAGTTTATATTTTCTTAACAACTTAAATGTAAAAACAGTGACCGCCAAAGTGTTAGACACATATAGAAAAAGTTTTTATTTTTGAAATAATTAAAAAACTTTTTTTTGGCAATCACCTCTGCTTATTGAGTAACCAAAAAATCAATAATGACATTCGACTCCAGAGCGCCGGTTGGGGAGATAATTAATAAAAATGAAATTAAAATATTTAAAAGTCAGGTTAGTTGGCTTGATATTTAAAAAGTTATTTAGAAAAAGCGTTTAAAATTTGATTTCATACAATGAGACATTTTTCTGAAAAAATCGGTCAACTTACGAATCCTAATTTTTTCTTTAAAATAAGTTTTCTAACTATAAAATGACAAACTCATCTGATTTATTACGATTGTTGTATTTTCTTTCATATTTAAAATGAGAACATTTAAAAAACGAGATTTAGCAAGTACTCTAAGTGTGTACACCTGTTTTTTTCTAAGAGCTGTATTACTAATTTTTTTTTTTATCTGTGGACAAACCACGAAGGCTTAAAGCCTAAATACTAACGTACCGTGGGTGTCTTAAGCGAGGTAAGAGGGAGTTTGTTGACACGAGACTTAAATACTTGAAGATTTGGGGGGAAGGAAAGACCTCCGCGGGCAGCAGGTTCCACAATCTAGAAACTCTAGGGATAAAAGAACGAACAAAGTGAAAAGTTCGGGGTCTGTCCGGTTGGACCGTATAGGGATGCATACGCGCAGAACTACGAGTTTCTCTGTTGGGAACCGTGAGTGGAGGAACTATACTGGACAGTTCTTCAGAGCAGAAGCCATGAAAGTACCTATAAAAAGCGATAAATCCCCCACAGCCCGACGATGGGCAAGAGAGGGAAGCCTTTCTGTAAGTGAAGGATCATTAATGAGACGAATAGCTCTTCTTTGAATAGAATCAAGAATGCTTAGGGTTGTGGGGGACGCCATGCCCCAGATATGAGAACAATATTCCAAGGGTGGTCGGATTTGGGACACATATAAAGTGTATAAATTAGAAGCGGAAAAATACTTTTTGGCTCAAAAGAGAAATCCAAGCTTTTTTGAAGCTGCCGTGGCTATAGATACAATGTGTTTATGCCAGTTAAGGTTACATTCAAATGTGACGCCCACAAGATTGAATGTATCTTTGCTCTGTAAAACTTGGCCGCTCATAAGTTGAGGATGAGTATTTGATGACTCTTTTCGCGACAAGGAACAGGATTGTGTTTTGGATGCATTAAAATGGACAAGATTTTTGGCGCCCCAATCCAATATTAAATTAGGATCCTGCGAAAGAGATATCTGCATCGCTCTGCGTTTGTTTTCCAAGTTAGGTTTAGTGATGGATTTAGGAACCTGAAAACTGGAGTGAAGGGTACTATCGTCAGCAAAATTATGAATGGAATTAGTTGTGGACGCGAGAAGGTCGTTGATGTGAAGAAGAAACAATGTTGGTGCCAGAACTGAGCCCTGAAGGACTCCAGCATTTACTTGGTGAAAGCTTGAAGAATGGCCGTCCACAATAACTGATATATGTCGATCAGATAGATAACTAGAGAGCCAAGTACAGAGTTTAGTTGAAAGACCATAGGAGGGAAGTTTATTAAGAAGTGCGGCATGCCAGACCTGGTCAAACGCTTTGGATATATCAAGAGCAACGATCTGGGACTCACCTAAAAACTAAAGAGACTTATTCCAACAGTGTGATACGAAGGAAAGAAGGTTTGCTGTAGATCTTTTGTGGCGAAATCCATACTGCCTGTTATGCAAAATTTTGTGTTGTTCTAAGTACTTAAGAATTTGTGAATTAATTAATTTTTCCATTACTTTACAAAGAACTGAGAGAATTGAAATTGGTCTATAGTTAGATGGAAGGGATTTAGATCCTTTCTTGGGAATAGATTGAACACGTGCAGCTTTCTAGCTCTCTGGAAAGATACCTGTGTCGTAAGAAATTCGAAAGAGCCGAGTTAAGATTGGTGCAAGTTCTGGAGCACATTTTTTAAAATGATTGCTGGTATGCATCCAGCCCAGACGATTTCTTGGTGTTAAGGAAAGAAAGGATACGCTTAATGTGTTTTACTTTAAAAATAATATCGGGCATTTTATGAGGAACTGGGGTAACCGCGGACTTGGATGATTTACGGGAGGGTCAAGAGTTTTCTTTAGCGGTGAAAATAATTTCATCTTCCAAAGTTAGTGGTAAGAAAGAACTGGTACAAAAATTCCTACTTATGTTTTTTGCACAGGACCAAAAAGATTTGCTGCCATTTGAGCAAGAAAGAACTTTGTTTTTAATACGATTGTCGAAGGAGTCTTTGGCTTCAGAAATTGTTTATTTGTAGTAGTTTCTTGCTTCAATGCTGGCCTGTCGGTTTTCTTGACTAGGATCCTGTAGGAACTTCTTGTGAGCCTGAACTTTTAAAACTCTAGCTTTATCACAAGATTTGGAAAATCAGTGTTTGTTATTGGATTGTTTGGGGTTCTTGATGGTGTGTGGAATATAGGTTTCAATGCCCAATTGAATTGATTCAGTTAGTTGATTGCAAATTTGAGAAGGATCACGACAAGAAAAGCAGATGGAATTCCAGGGGTAAGTGGCGAGGAAGTCCCTTAGGCCATCCCAGTCGGCTGAGTTGTAGTGCCATACGGGGCGTGGTGGCATGTTTTCATTTACCTCGGGATGTGCAGGGTAAGATATAGTAACTAAGCCATGATCTGAGCGACCTAGGGGTGCTGTGACAGAGTTTGGGGTTGGTAGTAAGGAAAAGATCTAGGGGATTTGAACTATGATTTGGGGCTCTAGGAAAATAGATGGGTTCCATAATATGGTTGGTAAGAGAGTTACGGACTGCAAAGATTTCGGCTGCTCTGCCTTGGGGGTCAGTTTTTGAAGAGCCCAGCCAATCCTTATTATGGACATTGAAGTCGCTAAGCACGATTACTTCACTATATTACAATTTAAATGTAGAAAGCTATGACAAAAGGACTATTTTTATTTAACCCTCCGGCGGGCGCGTCAAATAAGTTTTCATAAGCGGGCGCGTCGCGGTATTTACACCGCATTTCACTTTTTCAGTTTTAAATATTAATAGCGGGGAAAATTGGTAAAATAAAAAACTGCTGTGCTTCCAAATGTTTTATTAATGAAAAGTTATAAAAAAATCCATAAAAAAAAGGTTTACAACAAAAAAAGGTTTATTACAATTCCACAAAAAAGGTTTATTAGAGTACCATCATTTCCCCGTTACACTCGAAGCATGTAATATTTATATTAGGTACTATGATTTTTGCAGACATTGTTTCCGCACTGTTGACACACGGACTTAGTTTTATTATTTTTATGTTTGCCACAGATGTAACATATCCCTGGTTTTGCAGTTTCTTTAGGAGTCTGAGCGTTGTTCTTGTATTTTGACAAAAATGTCTGGAGGTCTTTAGGAAGTCTTTGCATGAGCGATCTTTCTTTCAAATGGTCCTCCATAAGTTGTAAAGCCAGGTTTTTTAAAAAATTCGTCTTCTCTCTTTGTTGTTAATGTTCTTAAACTTAAAAATCACGTTAGAAATTATTCCACTTATGTCCAAATATCTAAAAAACACAGCTAGGGGCCATCTTCTTGTTATTCTTGAAGTACTATAAGAAGCACACATCTGGTCGACCGTATCTACACCTCCTTTTGTAGCATTATAATCCAAATTTGCTAATGGTTTTTGAGTGTATTCGTCAATTTCATTTGTGCTATGCATGGTAGAAAGGAGAATTACGGCTTTGTTTTTTTAGGGACTGTCGATATCACGCACATGTCATCTTGGAAACCAAAATGGGTTGATTTTATTGGTCTGTTTTTGTTCGGTAGAAATTCGAGAGGTAGCTCCTTTTTATTCTTCTTCAGGGTACCGAGTAAAGTAAGTCCTTTCTTTAGTAAATATTCTGCTAGTGGACAGCTAGTGTAATAATTGTCTGTGGTAAGATTTCTTTTTGTATTTTCTATAGGTGCCACTAATCTTTTAACAATATCATCAGCTTTGTTGGAATTTACGTATGGACCTGGAACTTGCTTTCCGCAATAAATTTCGAAGTTGTAAGTGTAAAATGTTTTGGCATCACAAAGTGCATACATTTTGATGCCATATTTAGCAGGTTTGTTAGGAATGTATTGGACAAAAGAACATCTCCCTCTAAAAGAATGTAACATCTCGTCGATTGTAACAAACTCACTCACATTGAAATTAGTGATACAGTTCCTAACAAACTCCTGATGGAAATCACGGATAGGAGCTAGTTTGTCAGTTTTTCTTCTATCCTCTCGTGTATGCACATTGTCAAATCTAAGTGCACGAAGAAGAAATAGAAAACGCTTGTAACTAAAAAGTGCTCGTAAAAGAATTATTCCTGTTTCTTGATCCCACAACTCCAAGCAGTTTGTATGATTTCCCTTTTTATTCCGATGAAAAACAGTGCCCCCAATAGAGCTTTGATTTCTGTTTTTGTAGTATCTTTGCAATCCCTGGGTCTTGAATATTCAACATCATTCTTTTTTTTTTTTAATATAGATATTGGTATTCGTCACAATGTCGTCAATCATCTGGTCAGTTATAAATAAATTGAAGGCATCAAGTTCCTTATGAATATTATTGGCATTACCTTTTGGACCAGGTAAAATTTTTATGATGTTTTTTGCTTTTGTTTTACCAGAAGACAGAGGCTTATTGATCCAGAGAGTTTCATTGTCTCGTCCTATAAAAACCGGTAATCATCTTCATCTTGACATTGTTGGTCGGCATATGCAACTATGTCTAATTCGTCTGCTGATTGTTCGGATTCGCTACTATATAAATCTTTTGTGACAACTTCTTCTTCTTGATCTGTGTCACTATCAATCTCTCTGTCGTATTCTTCTATTACCCCTTCGTGCCTTTCCTCTTCTAGTTCTCTAACAACTTGATATGCAGCATCTTCCAATTCCTTAGCAGTCAATGGCATTGGTGGCCTAAAGAAACACAATTTACAATTTATTTTATCTTATACTATCCTATATTTTTTTAAATCTTTTGCAAATAAATAAAAACTAGCCACAACATACTTCCACATGTATATATCACTTATACCACACTTATATATTCACTATTTATACAACACTTATACAATAATCCCACTCATTATGTGACTTGAAAATGACAATACCAATAAAAAACTACTTACATGGTAGGTCGCGTGGCGGCAAACACACCGCAAATTTGTACTACTCGCGATCAAAGGTGAATTACCACTGACTCGTAGTCGCCTGACGCTCTAAATCCACTGTGGGCGGGGGAGGACGTGTTGAATAACAAATACCAAAGCACGCGAAGACGTACGGTTTTCTGGCATTACTTGATGGTAAATATATTAAAATTTGCGACAATTTGCCGCATACGCGCCCGCCGAAGGGTTAATATCATTAAACATAAACAGTTTTGTAAAGCAGTTCTTTACTTATATTTTAATTAAAGTTGAGTAATGCACCTAATAATTTAAATTTTTACTGATACAAAAATGATATTGCATATTTTATACCAAATTTATTTTCACCATAAGCAGGCTTTAAAATATATGAAAAACACAATAATGAACTAATCTATCTTGTTTAGATTTTTAAATTACAATATAGATCTTAGAAAAAGCAGGTGTACACACTTAGAATACTTGCCTAATCTCGTTTTTTTTTAATTTTCTTGTTTTATAGTTAGAAAAAAATTAAAAGAAAAAAAATCGATTTGTAAATTGACCTAATTTATTTAAAAAAAAAAAAGTTTTTTACATTTTTTTATAATATTTATTTTAAATTTTGCACCTCGGTCTAAAATTAAAATATAAACACCTTTTTAAATAACTTTTCTAGATCTAGAATTTTTTTAATAATTTCAATTTTTTTCCATATTAGTAGAACTCTTCGGCGGTCACTGTATATGCCATAATGTGTTAAATAATACTACTTTCTTGGACTTTCATTGTCTTTATTTTTAACTGATACACGACGTTTCGGAAGGTATCTACCTCCAACTGTTTTTAAGTTATAACTAAAACTATTGTTACGAAACTACGACTGATATATTATTCGTTGTTCACCGATTTTCTTCACATTTGCAATTATTGATTACTGTGCATGTACTTTCAAATTTTTTATCGTCCGTTCTATTGTCGATTTACTTGGTATTGGCCTATTGGGAAAATAGGCTGCAAACATGTCCACATGTGTGACATTGATCTGACAACTTGAGAGTAAGAGGTTAAATAACTTCTAATAATACAAGGCGGGTAAGAAGATAGGAGATTCGTAATTTATTTTAACATTTATCTCTTAGGTGGCGGACTGAGAAGAGCTGATATTTGTACACTGGGTAGAACTTTTCGTGCTCTTTAAAAAATCCTAATTATATTTTCTTCTAAAATAATTATGGGAGCCATATTAGACCACTTAAAAATTTACATGGGATTCCCTATGTCCCGCTCGACGGAGCAACACCCGGTATATATGTATTTTAGCCCATTTTGACTGTGAATAACTTTAGAACAAATAGAGTTATCAAGATGCGATTTTCGCAGAAGGTCTTAGATTTTTAAAAGTTTATTATCATATCCTTGCCATTTGGTTGTGAAATTTGGTTACCACAAAAACAAAATGGTCGATTTTCGGATGTAGGGCAACTTTGTTATTTTAAATGGATGATGACCATGTATAATTTTTTACCGAGTTTTTACGGTTCAGTAATGGCTGCCAGATATTTGGTATGCCGATACTAGGCTAAATACGTTCTTGTTGTTTAATATCGCAGTGATCATCCATGTTCGGCCACCCCAGATCTAGACGTTTGTTTTTTATGTTCTCTTATTTTAAAGTCTGATGTTCTTTTTGTTTTCCCAACGTATAACTCACAGCGGTGTAGATACTATGGGGCTAGATGTCTCAGGGCCCTCAAGCTTAGGGGGCCCTTAAAGTTCAAAAAGAGGTAAATAAAAGAAAAAAAGAGTCTTGGTTAGTATGAATAAAAATAGATAAAAAAGTGGGAAGTGAAAGAAACAAAAAGTAATGAGGACCTTTTGTTTGCCCCCTCCCAAATTTTTAGGGGCCCCCACTTTACTTTTTGCTCCGCCTGCTGACCCCTGCTGCCCTAGCTACGCCACTGATACCTCACCACATTCACCGGGAATCTGAAAGATATAGTTATTATTTGTTGTGTTGTTTTTCGGTCTCGTCTTTGTCAGAATGCTCCTCAAGGTGGTCTCGTATTTAAATTTAAAGCTGTTTTGATGTTGTACTCGTTGGCAATTCTGCGAATTTTCTTTAAATATCCTTTAACATACGGACATCTTTATGAATCTTTGTTCATGTCGCTGGTTTTTGTCGTGTTTTTATATTCAAATGCCTGATTTGGATGGCCCTATTTCGAAACTAATAAAGTAAGATGTACCTGATGTGATGTTTTTTAAAACTCTTTAAAAAATCTTTGTATTGGTGATAGTGGTGATAATATACAGGGTAGAAAAAAAATATATATTTTGTTTATGAAGCACCCTGTCTATTATATTACCATTATAAAATCTTTTAACGAGCTTTAAGAAAATACCACACTAGGTATATCTAACTTTATTTTTTTTTTTTTAAATGGCCATTAAAATCAAGTATTAGGGTAATTTTTAAAGTACCGCCATTTTGTATTAGGTGAAGCTATTGACTTTATATTATAGGGATATAAAGTACTTGTCAGGAGTTTTAAAGTGACTTATCACAAGACCCCCTTTTCATTTATTTTTTTCTCAAATTAGCGCCAAGCCGCCAAATTTTTATTTGTCAATTTTATTCTAAAATATAGTATTTGTGCATCAATTCTATATCCCAAAGTTTTACTTTTTAAATCGATCCGTTTAAAAAATAAAAGGGGAAGGGGGGGCATTAAAGAAATGTTACTGTATATTATATTGGCCATAAACAATTAAACTAGTTTTATTGACAGCGACTTTTCTTTTCATCTCATCCAGTACTATAAATGTCTTAAATCAAAAAGCTTTTTATAATATTTTATTAATTGAAGACACTACATTCTTGTGACACTACCTTATAAAAATAATAAAATATTTAAGTTCTTCTTCTTAAAAATGTTTTTAAATGTTAAACGTGGTATTAATATTATTTTTAATGTGTTAATGTGTTAAACTTAAAAAAAAAATGAATTCAAATAAATAACAAAAACTAACAATAAACAAGTAGGAAACAATTTATCCACTAAATTTACTGCAATACTAAATAGTGTTTTAAATTAAACGAAGTAAAAGAAGAGGAACATTGTTATTTAAAGATTATTGAAAAATTGACTTTTAATGCCTATATCCAGGCTATTTTTTTAAACCAAATTTGCTGCCTTTCGGACACAAATCCTATAAGTTATGATCATAATAATTATTCTTCGGTTAAATAAGTCTTACGAGCATCTGAAAGTTAAAATATTCATTGGAAAGGCTCTCAAAAAATGAAAAGAATTTTCATTAATTCAATAAATATTTAAAAATTATTTTGTTCAAAATTATGTCATTTTTAATTTAAAGTACATCTAGTTATATCTCGTTGAAAAGCTTATAAAAGTTCTTTTTAAAAATGTAACAACTTAGTTTTTATTTAAAAAATGTAAGTTTATGTTGTAGCTTAAAAGGGACTACTACAATAAATATGGAATTACAAATTTCTATTAAGAAGATAATTTTCTACAAGTTTTCTATTTACCATTTTTTTCTATTCCGAATATTAAACTGCTACAAAAGTAAAACATTAAAAAAAAACTATTTTTTCAAAATATATAGAAAGCCATAGTTTTTTTGGACAAAACACTAAAGTGGTTTAGGCTAAGCTTTAACTACAATTCTTAATTCATTTAACCATTTTTGTAGCTGCAGCGATGCCTGAAATTGTTGTACTAAAAATTTAAAAAAAAACTCACCTTGTAGAATTAGTAGCTTTTAAGTCAAATGCGTAATCTTTGTTTTAAAAATCCCCCTTACCTAACCTAAAACGTATGGTACTCCAGTACACCTAAATTGCCTATATAGGAGAACCCGCAACAAATAAGCTTAAAGCTGGGACTATTGGGAAAGGCTAGTGTTTAGGGTCCTATTTCACTTACTAAAAATCCCATAAAATCCGCGGTCCGTTGCGGATTTTTTTAACTTGTAATTGTAATATGTCATGAAAAGGGGCCTCGCATAATTGTATTATGTATGAAAAACCATAAAAAGGCAAAAAAATTGTGTTAAAAGAGGTAACGACTACTTTTTTTCTTCAATTTTTTTTACCATGATCATTTGTCGACTAAGGGGTTTCGCGGATTCCTCTTCGCCTAGGCCTGATTTTGCTCACGCAACGCCACTGCCAGTAACGTAATATTAAAAAAAAACATTGATAAAAACAAAATAACAGTAAATAAACTATAATTGTTTTTCAAGACAATAAAAGAATATATAACATTTTTATTTTACGCTATTACTAAAACTAACTTTAAGAAAACAAGTTATGATAAAATAAACCTTTTTTTCAAACTTTTTTCTCTTTGTTAAAAAGCTATTTTCTTTAATTTTTCTTTGTCAACGGCCTACAAATAGGGTACTTGGTGGGTGCCCCCTTCTCCCCGTCCTGATGGCTTTGCTACGTTAGATGGGGGCACTTCTTTGATGTAGCAGATGTAGCTGATTATTAGAGTCAGGCGGAGCTCCGCAAGTGTTGGTTAGGTTTGTGGACTGATATGACGATAGAGCAGGTATTAATGCGATCAATGAAATCAGAAGGGACTTACTTGTGGAAGTGGTTTGACAGATGCAGTATTAGGAAAATGGGTTTGGACAATTCCAGAGTCAATGAAAATTTCCGAATTACTCGAAAACTTTTCAAGATCAAGACCAAATTATTCTGAACAACATGTTGAATTGCGTGACTCATAAAGCAACCAAGATAAGAGATGTTAATAAAATTCTTGATTGGCTCGCAGTTCATAGCCCACTTAATCTCGAGATTATCACATTAATGTCAATAGCTACAGTTGCTTCCGATTCCATAAATTGCGATTTGGCAAGAGAAGTTAAAGAAAATGTTTTCTCTAAATGTATTGACAAACATTTTTAGGACCTTTGATTAAAAAACTGATTAAATTAGGACTTTGGCATTTGTGTTAAAGACTATAATTTATGACCAAGAAGTATCTAGAAATTCGATTTAACTGTTTAACAAAATCCTTTGTACTACACTCTAAAGGAATGTTTTCAGTACAAGCTTGCTTCTTTTCCATTGTCTCTTATGATATGTCCACCTTTGAATGTTATTCTACAAAATTCAGTTTTTGTTATTGATGAAAGCTATGTTTTACATAGGGAAATTTTCAACAACCTACAAAAATGTTTTAAGGCAGCACGTAATCTATATTTTATTTTAAAGGATCTATTAAATTTCACGAGTAAAGCCGTAGATTCGGACGATTGACTGGCATTAAAGAAAATAAAACCTAAAACTGCAGGACTCATGAAAAGTTTTTGTCATACATTAATAAGAAAAAAGTGTTAAATAAAATTTTATTTCAGAAATTTAAAAGCGTTGGTATCACAACTTTCCAAACCAAAGCAGATGCAGATGTTTTTATCGTAAATACAGCCATCGACAGGTTTAAGACAATTGAATCCATGGTACATGTAAGTTATGGTTTACGTGCTCTTAGATCTCATTTATTTTTACTCTTTAGAAAAGCATAACATTTTAACATACCCTAACCCCCTGTTTAGGTAATTTTTAAATATTTAAAGTGAACAACCAGGAAATATACAGGGTGTAATTTAATTAATGGCTTAAAATACAGGGTATGATTTCTTAGCCTATTTAAAAAAAGTCCATATAAAATATTTATGTCCTAAAGCTCTTAACTTTTGAGAGAGTTAAAATTAAAAAAAACTATTTTTTAAATATCCTAACTAATCCTTACACATTTTTTTAAAATTTGGCAATATTATTAATGACATTAACAGGGTAATTTATCACTAACTTAATTACATTTAATAAGTCCAGTGGCGTCTTGAGAGGCGACTAAAGGAATATTTCCAACAAAAAAACGTTATGCCACTGACTGTGTCAATGTGTGTAAAACTTACTTAATTGCATATTTTAAGACCATAAAAGAAGCATTGCGGCAACTTTTACTTTTAAAAATTAGGTTTTAAAATTTTTAATTAGCAATTATGTAATGGATGGTATTTATTTGGGTACACGCCAAAATAAAATTAAAAGTACTAAAAAACCAAAAAAATTTAAACAAGTAAAAAGATAATTAAAAATCGAAGTTTCGGTGGCAAATCTGCCACCGTTGTCAAGACAAATGGAATAAAAATAATAAAAATAAAAACCTACTATTATTTTTAGGTTTTAAAATTCAAAATTTTTATGTTTTTCTGGGATATTCTGAAAACTTTGACATTAAATGTCAAAACATGTTTTCTCTTTTTCAAATTTTAAGTGTAGTATAGGTAAAAGTCTGGTCAAATTATAGAACGACCGTGTCTCGTACGGTCTGAAACATGCCCAACAAATGAAATCATACGTGGATCCGATAGCGCCGATGTTCTCCGAACCAAGCTTTGAGTTTAGGGGCGTAATCTTTTATTTTAGTTCATTACGTATAAAAATTAGGTTATTGGTTAAATATTAGTTGTTGTAAACAACTCAGCTCAAATGGCAGCAAATCTTTCTGGTCCTTTGCGAAAAACATAAGTAGGAACTTTTGTACCAGTTCTTTTCCGCCACTAGCTTTGGAAGATGAAATTGTTTCTACCGCTAAAGGAAAGGCAGAATTATTTGCTAAACAATTTGCTGCCAACTGGAAAGCTGCACGTGTTCAACCTATTCCCAAGAAAGGATTTAAATCTCTTCCATCTAACTATAGACCAATTTTAATTCTCTCAGTTCTTTGTAAAGTAATGGAAAAACTAATTAATTCCCAAATTCTTAAGTACTTAGAAAAACACAAAATTTTGCATGACAGGTAGTATGGATTTCGCCACAAAAGATCTACAGCAGATCTTCTCTCCTTCGTTTTACATTGCTGGAATAAGTCTCTTGAGTTTCTAGGTGAGTCGCAGATCGTTGCTCTTGATATATCCAAAGCTTTTGACCAGGTCTGGCATGCCGCACTTCTTAATAAACTTCCCTCCTATGGTCTTTCAACTAAGCTCTGTACTTGGCTCTCTAGTTATCTGTCTGATCGTCGTATATCAGTTATTGTGGACGGCCATTCTTCAAGTTTTCACCAAGTAAATGCTGGAGTTCCTCAGGGCTGAGTTCTGGCACCAACATTGTTTCTTCTTCACATCAATGACCTTCTCTCGTCCACAACTAATTCCATTCATAGTTTCGCCGACGATAGTACCCTTCACTCCAGTTTTCAGGTTCCTAAACCCATTACTAAACCTGACTTGGAAAACAAACGCAGAGCGATGCAGATATCTCTTTTGCAGGATCTTAATTTAATATTGGATTGGGGCGCTAAAAATCTCGTCCATTTTAATGCATCCAAAACACAATCATGTTCCTTATCACGAAGAGTCATCAAATACTCATCCTCTACTTATGAGCGGCCAAGTTTTACAGAGCAAAGACACCTTTAATCTTGTGGAAGTCACATTTGAAAGTAACCTTAACTGACATAAACACATTGTATCTATAGCCACGGCAGCTTCAAAAAGCTTGGATTTCTCTTTTGAGCCAAAAAGTATTTTTCCCCTTCTAATTTATACACTTTATATGTGTCCCAAATCCGACCACCCTTGGAATATTGTTCTCATATCTAGGGTCTAGAGCTATTCGTCTCATTAATGATCCTTCACTTACAGAAAGGCTTCCCTCTCTTGCACATCGTCGGGCTGTGGGAGATTTATCGCTTTTTATAGGTACTTCCATGGCTTCTGCTCTAAAGAATTGTCCAGTATAGTTCCTCCACTTACGGTTACCAACAGAGAAACTCGTGGTTTTGCGCGTATGCATCTCTATACGGTCCAACTGGACAGGCCCCGAACTTCCCACTTTGTTCGTTCTTTTATCCCTAGAGTTTCTAGGTTGTGGAACCTGCTACCCGCGGAGGTCTTTCCTTTCCCCCCAAATCTTCAAGTATTTAAGTCCCGTGTCAACAAACTCCCTCTTACCTCGCTTAAGACACCCACGGTACGTTACTATTTAGGCTTTAAGCCTTCGTCGTTTGTCCAAAGATAAAAAAAAACAGTACAAGAAAAAGTTATTTAATAAATATTAAAAAGTGTAAAATTAATTTTTATTGTTACATCTTGTGAATAATATGTGAGTAAAACTTAAAAATACATGTATATGTGTTAAATTGCGTGTTAATTCTGAGTTTTGTGGTTTTATTTCGTAGAACCTATTGGATATTTCGTTCAGAGGCAGAGTCTTTTATAGTTGCAGTGTCTGCCATTTTATGTAATCTATCTATGTGGGTGTATCTATTGGATCGGGTTATAAATCTTAATATTCTGTTTTGCATACGCTGCAGTCTGTGTATCTGTGTGTCGGAAACACACGGATCTCCTGACTGGTCTGTGCAGTGGTTGGGTTTAAAAAAGGTATTTTTTAATTTTTGGCATAATCGCCAGGTGAGATCCCACAGGGAGTTGTCTTCTGTTGACAATTCCCTGAGGACGTCTGACCAGGCGTTATTTTTAAATTTAATTATTCTTTGTCTTATTATTTCCTGTACTGCTGTATATTGTTCGTAGTCGCGCCTTTGCCTATATCTCTGCCATCTTCGCCTTATGTTGTTTCTTAAAATAATAAGGTTTATAATTTCTTCTGAAAGACGGTCTTCCTTGGGCTTTAAGCATATATTTTTGGCTATCTTGTTTCTGCCCAGCAAACACTATTTGCCGGCAATGTACATTTTTCATATTGGCATTGATGGTAAAGCATTGGCAATTGGTAGCAATATTATGCCAACATCTTATACGCATTAAAAACTCAACCCTAAATAAACACTTAATTGCCAATAAATATTACATGCAGGCGAATTGCCGGCAAGCATGCAAAAATGGCGGCATACCAATCCTGATTAAATAAAACACGCGTTTTTGTTGCAGTCAAATAAATATTGGATTTTTGAAGGCAAACCTTCAACGCATATTCATACTTTTTAAACCATATTATTAACATTGGTATTTAACTAACATTAAAGCAATTTTTTGATCTGTTTTATTTATAATGGCAGCTAAACAACATTATTTTATGTTTTTTACATAATTTAAAGGAAATGGCCTTTTCATAACATTTTATTGTTAAAAATCATGCAAATAAAAATTAGGTCAAACAAAATGTTTATTATGTATTTTGGAGCGAATAAAAATAAAATGATGGTCTTTTTAAAGAAAAGAGTTTTTTAATAGACATAATTAAATGTATTCATTACCTAATAAGTGTGTGTTGTGTGATTAATTGGTGATGGCTAGTCGAGAAGGCAAGATATTCAAGTAGACTGTTAGGAGCTGTAAACATTTTGTTTAAAACTTTATTAAAAGTTTTAAAGACGTGTTAATAAAAATATTATATATATTTAATAGTTTTTTTGACATACCGATAGATGGCGTAATGGACAATAAACTACTACGTTTCTACAATATCTTCGCTTTTTATCGTCTAAACCCATTAGACAAAAATAATTCGAGAGCGGTCTGCGGTAGGTGATCTCACTTAGCTTTGAAAGAAATATCTTCGGCTAGTGTAAAAATCTGCATCTCCAAGTTGGACAGTGTTCCGAGAGATGGTACTTTGCATTGCAAGGAAATTGCATGCAGTAAGGAGTTTTTTCCTATTTTAATTTTCAAATAAAATATCGCATCATTTTAGCTTTTAAAAAAAAGTATATGCGACAATTTTCGTCAATATGACGTCAGCTTGCTGCTTGGGAGTATCTGCATTTGCCCACTTTCGTGTCTTTTTGTTATCTTTTTGCCAATAACTTATTAATGATGGATGCCATCATCTTAAACGCATTTTTTGCCAATAACTTATTAATGACGGATGTCATCACTTTATCTGCAACACGTAGCCTAATAACGGCCAATTGCCCACTTTCGCGTCTTTTTGATACCTTTTTGCCAATGCCTTGCCATTAAAGAGTGTTGGCAATGCCAGTAAATTAAATGTACAACGCCGACAAAAAATGTTATATGGGTGGCTTCTTGTATGTTGTGAGTTAGCTTGTCAACTTCTATTTCAACTTCTTCGATATAATTTATTTGATTGTTTATTGTCGTGTTCTTCTGAAGCGTTCTTTTAAATATTTGCTAGTTGCTTGCCACCACGGTCGTTATTTTTAAATAATTACTACCTAAAATATGCCTCCCATGCTGGAAATCGAACCGGCGACCTCTGGCTTCGAAGATCAAAGCTCTGTCCACTGCGCCACGGGGAGGATATATATGTGCTTTAGCAGCTGCTTCTTTATGGGGTAAGCTGATGTAGCCCTTATTATTTCAAAAATGTTTTTTAAATGTAAATTGCATAAATATACATTTTTTATATGAATAAATAAATAAACATTTTACCATTATATATGCCAAAATTAATTTTTAGAATATCCGACATGCAGAGGCAATCACCAGAATAAAAATTCCCATATGTTGCGAACTCTTTGCCGTTTTACTATATAAGCTTTAATCAGTGTTTTGTAGGTTTAAGTATATGCAGAGATTTTTATCAAAAATACAATTTTGTGAAAAATAAGAAATAAAGAAAAGACCACATGGTTTAACAATTATGCTGTATACAATGTCCTTTTCTAAATAAAGCATATAGTGTTTTATATATTGAAGATGTAAAAACTTTACCAAAAACCTAATATTTTCTACAACTACGGGTATAAAAACATACAAATATTTGATAATTACAGATGTCTGGTTATTTATTTTCACTTTGTTTTGGTGCTTATTATTTAATTAATAGAGTCAAAAGTTCTAAAATAATTGATCAATTTTGGGTTTTTCATTTAATAAAAAATGCTAAAATAGCAAAAATGAAAAAGTAAAAACAGTAACCTAAATGGCCTACGAAAAATAATCGTAATTTACTGCTGCTTTTTATATAACAAAGCTGTTAAAATAAATGACTTAAGTCACTCACACACAATAAAAAATATGTTTTAAGAATCTAAAATATGAGTTGTAATAGCAGAAAACAATTCCAACATATAAAAATACAAAAACACTTACCTTAGTTTATGTAAGTAGATTAAAATCTGAATATCCATAATTCTAAAAAAATTTGTTCGTGTTTAAGAGTTTCAACAGTTTTATACTGAATTGCATCCATTAGGTATCCCATATTGTTACTACTTGAATAACAAAATTCTAAATATGTGTCTTCTACTAAAGTCTGATTATTAAAAAGTATTTTTCAGAAAAAATATAATTACAAAAAGTTCTGAATACTTTTCGTGTTTTGTTGGATTTTTTTCCATTAAATTTTTAAATGAATAAAAGCATGTTTAAGTAACCTAATGTTTAAATACTGATCAAAATTTCTTCAGTAACTTGATCACAAGGATGTCTCTCAAGTAGCTTTTTATTATTTTGTCATGTTCTTCAGCTTCCAACTGACCTGTTGAAGAAGAAGAATAAAAAATTACGTAGTATTTGGAAAATGATATAAGTTAAATAAAATATGTTTTTTGTACAGGGTGGCGCCTTTTCGTTGAACTTGCTGGGTATAGCGAAAAATAATAGCGCGTTTACACATGCATGATATTAATGGCGCCAGTCATTACTTGCACGCCAGTTTACAAATCACTGCAAGTTTAAACCTCTACTGGCGCACCAGTATATCCATGCATGCATAAATGTCAAAAGTTAGTTGACTGCTAACTTTTCCATGTGCCAGTAGAAACTGGCTAACATAATAAATATTTATTGCAACGTGTAAACATAAACTTGCGGACTGATTTACCAGTTATAAGCCAGTTTTCAGAAAACTTCATATTTATGATTTGTCGAGTTGTTAGTTTTAAATAAAAATGAGTAAAAAGTAAAGTTCTGCATTAGCACATTTCTCGAGGTATAAACAAAACCCGTGTTTATGGAACGTTCATTCTAATACCCGTACAACGACAGAGATTCTCGGGAAAACCCCTACGATCGCTTATCAAAAGCGATTCCAGGATTTGATATTCCAGAAATTAAGGCTAAATTTCATCAACCACAACTTTTAAAAACTAAAACTGGCAGACAACAATACTTTTTATCTACATGCAACATGTAAACGTTTACTGGCGCGAAAGCCATAAAACAGATAGAACAAATCTGATTGCACAGTCTTGTTTCGAATTTATAAAACAAATTCACTGCTAAAAGTAAATTATAGCTAGATTGATTCGTTTTGAAGATACAAAGTTTTTTTAAATTTTGTTAATTTGGCCAGGCACTTGTGACTTGCTTGGCATTAGGGATGGAAAAAATTGTAAATAGAAAAGTGTTAGCATTTTTACGCTGAGTTTAATTTTTAGGTTTGCACTAAAGAAAACAGTTAACTAAACTACCTTTCAGTTGCTTCGTACAAGAAAAGTAAAAGAGTGTTTAAGATCACCCAAGGACAAAAGGGAACCCTTAACGTGCCCAGGAGTTTATCGGATACCGTGTACATGTTACAGTGTGTATATCGGAACGACCAAGAGATTGATCAACACAAGAATTAAAGAACATAAAGCTAACTGCCTCCTGAGACAGACTGACAAATCAGCCGTAGCGAAGCACACTTTTTAGGCACAGAGCACCACATAAAATTTAAAAATACCCAAGTTCTTGCTAATACCTCATTCTATCATGCTAGACTGTACAGGGAAGCCATAGAGATACACAAACATACCAACAACTTTAACAAAACAGAAGAATCAATGAAGATCAATAAAACGTGGATAGCAATTTTTAAAACCACAAAAATAGAACCCCGGCAAGAACAAACAACTGCGCAACGACAAACTGGAAAAGGCGCCGCCCACCCAAGCTGCCTATAAATACTCTCTGCGTCCGCGCCGGGATACAGTAGTACGTAAGTAGTCTACCAGAAAGCTTCTGGGGATGCCAACCACTCGCGCTGGCGAAACGTAAAGGTTACAAAATCTACAACGACGGCCGAATAGCCAAAAACTTAAGTTTAGCAGAAGATGGGCGCGAAAGCCTTATACAGTATATTTAATAATTATATTTTTAATATCTCTTAAATTATACTGGGTAGGACAAAAAGTATGATTGTTTTTAAATGGAGCAAACAGAGCTTTACATATTGTAGGTAGGTTATATTATGGCAATAATTGCCCAAAAATTTTATTTATGGCCATATTTACAAAACCATTAAAGATAGACCGATAAAGTATGAGATTTTTGATACGTTTTTTAAATTATCTTTTAATTTAAATAGTGATTCAATATACAGGGTGTTCCATTAAAAAAATATTTTTGTCGTACCCCGTGTATCCTAAGAGAAAAATAATTCTAATGAAAGATACAGATACTACAGAATCATCCCAACAAAATGGTGTTTTTATTTCTTTTATACGTTAAAAAATAAAAAAGTTAGGAAGATGTAATTTTATTTCGTTTCTAAGGGGAATTAAAAATTATTTATCAGATTTGCATGGCCATATTTCGAAAACCTTTTGAGATAGGTATATGAAATTGGTATTTTTTAAAAGTCTAAAAGATCTTTTTAATGGTGAAATAATATCGAGGGTGTTTTATTTTAAAAAATCATACTTTTTATCGTACCCTTTATATCTTAAGAGATATTAAAAAACTAATTAATTATTCGGAAACTATAGAATTAGCCTAACAAACTGATATTTTTAATTATTTTGTAGGGTAAGAAAAAAAAGTTAAGGGGGTGTTAATTTATAACTTGACACCCGTTACATCTAAATGAGGCAGGTCATTGTAAAAAATAGTATTCATATTAGTTTGTTGGTTTTGATTCAAATTCTACCTCTGCAGTATCAATATTGTATCAATTAATGTTTAAATAATTAAGAATGTGTCCCGTACCGGAACTCAATAATTTGGGTAAAAAATAAGGGTAAAGACTTTTGAAAAAACTTTTATTGTTAAACTATTTTTAATAAAAAGTATACCTATTGTGTAACATGTAGGAAAAGTGATATATTTTGCGGACGATAGCGAATTTTGTTGCAATTACCAAAGTTCTAGAAATATGCTTTTGCACCTGCTTTTTTCCTTGTTTAATTTTTTTTTTTGTTTTATGTCAAAGAAAATATTTTTTTTTTAGTTTAATAAATTTTAACATCATGATTATTTGTTCTCGGGGTAATAAATACGTTAACAAATACAAGGTGTCCCACCGGGAACTGCCGCGATCGATTTCTCGAAAAGTACGCTTTGGGAAATTTTGAATATTTATTTACATTATAAAGTCAGTGGGGGACATACAACTAAAATATTTTGACAGCTCTACCACTTCCGGTTTTACCGGAAGTTAATGTCGACTTCCTTATTTTAAATAGAACATCCTACATATTATTTATTTTTTAGATTTTGCGTAAAATTCTAAATATAATTTATGTAAAGTATTCTATACCTAAATCCAACAGTTTTTGACTTATTTTATATTTTATGTCAAAAATGACGTTTGCAAGCCATTACATAACCATCAATTTCTTCCAAACAAAAGCCTTTAATATGAGTTAGGGTTGGGTTTCTTGTAGAGAAAGAACAACTTTAGCAGACTGTATTGATATTTTCACAATTAATGAATACAGAGTGGTCAAAAATTATCATTAAAAATTATAATGAAAAAAACCTTAAAAGTCATTTTTTAAAAATATAAACCCCTATCTTTTATTAGGTTATTCTATTAAGCATTAAAAATAAGGATAAGTTTGTATAAGACCGTCTTCCAAAAATTTATAGTTTTTAAAATATTAAGAATTTAATTTATAGTTCAAGTTGATGGGTGGAGGCTCAAGATTTAAAGAAAATACGTTCTCTACTCTACTTAGCCGACGTTTCGGAAAATTTATTTTCTTCTTCAGGGCAATTAGAATTGATTTTTCGTGTTAAAAATATATTTAAAAACTCACAAGGGACCGTTTCTTTATAGACACAAAAACAGTGGACACAACATAAATGTTAAAATAATTTTAACTGACCAGTCAGTTTTTAAATGTAACACCCTGAAAATTTGTTAAAAAAGTTGGATTCCACGATACATTATATAAATTTTCTTATAGCTCTTATACCAATGTATATATTTAATATATATATATATATATATATATATATATATATATATATATAATATATATATATATATATATATATATATATATATATATATATATATATATATATATATATATATATAAATATAAATATAAATATATTTTATATACTTACATTGTGTTCAGAGCTAAGTGTTACAAGAGGAGAAATGGACAATTTTTTTTAATTTTTAAACGTCTTTTGGGAAAACTGGTCGCATGGTCCAAAACTGACACAAAATTTTACTCTAATTGGTAATATGCAGGGGGTGATTTATAACTGAAAATATAAAAATGACTAAGAGTAAATTACCTTTATTTTTTAAAATAGTACAAAATTGTATAGGTAAGTAAATGTTGTAGAGAATTAAATATTATATTATAATTGAAAGTAAAAAAATATTTTCGTTAATTTTTAACATTATGCAATAACAGTTTTTAAAATATTTGGCTTAAGGCAGCAAATTTTAAAAAGGACTTAAAATTATTATTATTTTTTTAATTTTGCCTTCTCGTGCCCATTATTTAAGTTGTAGTGCGTAATGTAAAAAGTCGACAATTAACTTTAAAATTTTGACATAAAATTTAATTCTCTACAACATTTACTTATACAATTTTTTTCTATTTGTAGAAATAAAAGTAGTTAGCGCCTGGGCATTTTTCACATTTTTAGTTATAATAAAAATTTTAAAATTTTTGGCCCATTTGTCCTCTTGTCACACCTATCCTAGGACACACTGTATATGTAAAAAAACTAAAAATTTTGCGGACGCTTCATAGGCATTAAAAAACATTTTATGGAATACAAGAAAAATAATTTTCACTGGTATCGTCCATAAGGGGTTTAAGATAAATACTTTTAATGAAAAAAATAGTATGCACGCTGCATTCTTTAAAATTAAAATATTTTTAAAATATCCATTTAGTTTAAATCAAAATTGGTCCCTTTACTTTTTATTAATTGATGTACGGTCTTCGCGTAAATAAATAGAAACTATTTTTTGGCATAGCCAAACCCCTTTCTAATTAAAAAATAAAAAAGAAAGGTATTTTTTGTTTATTGATATTGGCCATACAAAATAAAAAAAGTCAAAGACTCAAATTTGCTTAAAAGTAAATGATGATTTTAAAAAATATTTTTCTTTCAGGAAAATGCACTGGCGTACCATTTTTTTCTTAAACAATATTTACCTTAAACATCTTATGGACGACACTGCTAACAATAATTTTTTTGCTTGTATACCAAAAAATGCCTTTTGATGCATAAAAGGCCCCAAAATTATTTAAAAATATATAAATACTTTTTTACTTTTCACATTTTTTTCCGCGGAAAGCAATAACAAACTGTAAAAAAACATACATAATATATAGTTAGGACGACTAAAAAAGTTAGCCTTTATAAAAGGAAATGCCGCAAAAGTATAGTTACAAATACTATACTAATATGGTCAATTTTGGAACCGAAATGGGGTAGACTTTGTAACTGTTTTTTGCAAACAAAGGCTACTCTATTTCGGTCACCCTCCTGACTGAACTGGTATAGGTTTTGGTAATTCGCTTGCCGGTGGGCCACCCTGTATACTTAGTATCAGATTCTAATGTATTGTTAATTAAGTTTGACGATTATATTATGTTTAAAGCACAGAAACAGTTAAGCGTTCGAAAACAACATTTCCGGCTTTGGCCAAAAAGTATGTTGCCTAGCAACGCCTTCTACCTACAGAAATAATGCATTTTTTGACGTTTTGAGTTTAAAGCTTTATTATAGATTTTTAAAAAACAGGTTTACACGCTGAAGTGGCTTCTAAATTTATATTTTATATATAAGATTTTTTGTAATTCGAAAGAATATACAAAGTTACTTGAATACCTTAGTTACCTTGTAGTTAGCATTTGAATTGTTTATTTTAAAAACAACATAAAGATATTATTATAAAATTTAGACTTAAGGAATCTGTTTGTTATGTAAGAAATGTGTACTCTTAAAAAAGAAAATATACAATACAAGGTTTGTTCCAGCAGCATGTTGGAAACATGTTTGCAACAATCGTAAAACGCAGAAATTGTTACAAATATTAGTCAGAAATGTAGGCGACAGTTTTCTGCTGGAACAAAAAAGAAAGGTTATGTTAAAAATTTGTCAGTAATGTTTGAAGAAAGTTTGCAAACTTTTTAAACAGTTTCCAACATGTTTTCAATATCTTAAAATTACTGCTGGAACAACAAACAACTGTATAATGTTACAAACATGGCACTTCTGGAACGACAAATTTGACCTGCGCAGAATCCGAACGGTTGCAAACATTTCTGACAGCCTGCTGGAACAAACTTTGTATTACCAATGCAAAGATGGTTCAAAGAACATTGGCGAAATACCATGTTTCATAATAGTTCCGAAAATGTGGCCATCCAAACCTAAAAATTAAACTCAGCGTAAAAATGCTAACACTTTTCTATTTACAATTATTTCCATCCCTAATGCCAAGCAAGTCACAAGTGCCTGGCCAAATTAACAAAATTTAAAAAACACTTTGTATCTTCAAAACGAATTAATCTAGCTATAATTTACTTTTAGCAGTGAATTTGTTTTATAAATTGGAAACAAGACTGTGCAATCAGATTTGTTCTATCTGTTTTATGGCGCGTTTCCACGTGCATGGAATTAATGGCGCCATTACCAACGTCCGTTTAACTTTCGCGTCAGTAAACGTTTACATGTTGCATGTAGATAAAAAGTATTTTTGTTTGCCAGTTTTAGTTTTTAAAAGCTGTGGTTGATAAAATAGCCTTCATTTCATATTTATGGAATATCAAATCCTGGAATCGCTTTTGATAAGCGATCGTAGGGGTTTTCCCGAGAATCTCTGTCGTTGTAAGGGTATTAGAATGAACGTTTCATAAACACGGGTTTTGTTTATACCTCGAGAAATGTGCTAATGCAGAACTTTACTTTTTACTCATTTTTTATTTAAAACTATCAACTCGACAAATCATAAATATGAAGTTTTCTGAAAACTGGCTTATAACTGGTAAATCAGTCCGCAAGTTTATGTTTACACGTTGCAATAAATATTTATTATGTTAGCCAGTTTTTACTGGCAAACGGAAAACTTAGCAGTCAACTAACTTTTGACATTTATGCATGCATGGATATACTGGTGCGCCAGTAGGGGTTTACACTTGCAGTGATTTGTAAACTGGCGTGCAAGTAATGACTGGCGCCATTAATATCATGCATGTGTAAACGTGCTTTTATTTTTCGCTATACCCAGCAAGTTCAACGAAAAGGCGCCACCCTGTACAAAAAACATATTTTATTTAACTTATATCATTTTCCAAATACTACGTAATTTTTTATTCTTCTTCTTCAACAGGTCAGTTGGAAGCTGAAGAACATGACAAAATAATAAAAAAGCTACTTGAGAGACATCCTTGTGATCAAGTTACTGAAGAAATTTTTGATCAGTATTTAAACATTAGGTTACTTAAACATGCTTTTATTCATTTAAAAAATTTAATGGAAAAAAATCAAACAAAACACGAAAAGTATTCAGAACTTTTTGTAATTTTATTTTTTCTGAAAAATACTTTTTAATAATCAGACTTTAGTAGAAGAAACATATTTAGAATTTTGTTATTCAAGTAGTAACAATATGGAATATCTAATGGATGCAATTCAGTATAAAAATGTTGAAATTCTTAGACACGAAGAAATTTTTTTAGAATTATGGATATTCAGATTTTAATCTACTTACATAAACTAAGGTAAGTGATTTTGTATTTTTATATGTTGGAATTGTTTTCTACTATTACAACCCATATTTTCCTAAATATTTTTTTATTGTGTGTGAGTGACTTAAAACATTTATGTTAACAGCTTTGTTATAAAAAAGGGCAGTAAACAACGATTATTATTTTTCGTAGGTCATTTACTGTTTCTACTTTTTCATATTTTCTTGTTACCCGTGCATTATTATTAAATAAAACACCCAAAATTTATAAATTATCTCCAAAATTTTGACACTTTTAATTAAATAATGACTATCAAATAAAAAGTAAAAACAAATAACCAGACAAATCTGTAATTATCAAATAATTGTATGTTTTTATACCCGTAGTCGTAGAAAATATTAGGTTTTTGGTAAAGTTTTTACATCTTCAATATATAAAATACTATATGCTTTATTTAGAAAAGGACATTGTATACAGCATAATTGTTGAACCATATGGTTTTTTCTTTATTTTTTATTTTTTACAAAATTTTATTTCTGATAAAAATCTCAGCATGTACTTAAACCTAAAACACTAATTAAAGCTTATATAGTGAAACGGCAAAGAGTTCGCAACATATGGGATTTTTTTAATTAGGAGTTTTTTTCCTGGTGATTGCCTCTGCATGTCCGATAATCTAAAAATTCAGTGTGGCATAGATAATGGTAATAAAAATATTTATTTATTTATGTATATAAAAAATGCATACTTATGCAATTTAAAAATGTTGGAAATAAAGGGCTACATCAGCTTGCCCCATAAAGAAGCAGCTGCTAAAGCCAAAAAATATATATATGTCGTGTGAACGGCGGTATGGCGAAAAATTTAAAAAACTAATATGAAATCACGAAAAGTGGGCTTAGATGACAAAATATCAAAACAAAATCTAGTAGTCAAAACAAAAGTAGAGTAAAAAGTGCTTAGAATTTAATTCTGATCCCAAATGCTTAAAGCATATATTTGAAAAAAGTAAATTGTCTCCTCCGTGGCGCAGTGGACAGAGCTTTGATCTTTGAAGCCAGAGGTCGCCGATTCGATTCCCAGCGCGGGAGACATATTTAGGTAGTAGTTATTTAAAAATAACGACCGTGGTGGCACTACCGCGTTGTCTAAAAGGTGGTGTGAAATGCATAACTGCATGTTTCAGTGCTTGGACAACGTTGACGGAACAGGGGAACGATGGGTTAAACATCTAATAACCCGACACCCACGGTACTCTGGTATTTAGGCATATGCCTTTGTAGGATGTCAAAAAATAAAAAAATCTCCATTTTTTGTATTATTTTATTTGACAAACTAGCTTTATTTACCTTAACTTTATTTGTTTAAGTCAAAATTAGGCACATTTTCTAGTTTTTTGACAACTGGAGCAAATAATTTAAGAAATTGGCTTTTACCATGACACCTGGTGTTGCAGTGGTTTTTTCTGAAAATCTTCCTTCTATTTTACCAAACCAAAAACGTTAAAATATTTAGAAATGGTAAAATTGATTGATCCCAATAATGTTTTGCTTATAAATGTAGACGAGTTTTCTCATTTTGTGCACAAACTTAAAAATTACCCCTGAATTTATTGTTTTATTTTAACGGCATTTAAATCTATTACTTTATAGGTTAAGCAAGTAAAATAAACCGTTTATTTTGTTTTTAAATGTTTAAAAAATGTAAACAATGTTAACCATAACTGATAACTTAATTACCCTAACAAAAGTAAAAATACAAGCTAGAAATAAGAATGGGTGCTCTAGTAGGCTTTAAAAACAAAAGAAAACCGTAGGTTGAAGATCATTTCATTTACAGATCAACACACGAATTTAAAGCCAGGAAAAGAATGCAGATAAAATATGTTAGGCATTAGCGACGCTGTCAAACACCTTTTTTAAATTTTCCTTTAACTGTTCTTTCCTATAAGTCACATAAAACAAATAATCTCCCTTAGTCACTTAAAATAACTTAATATTACTTATAAGAAAACCTTATATTTTATTAATATTTCGAAAATGCAAACAATGTTCTTCTAATTAGTTTTACCTTCTTAAAATAAAGGAAACATTTTTAAATACCACATTATCTAAACCAGTGGTCGCCAACCTCTTCAGTGTGTTGAGCTACTTTGTTAATTTTGGAATAAACAGCGAGCTACCCACACGAAAGCCACGTAACTCAACGTAAATGAAATAATCCACAGTTAATTTATCATTATATGTATTTATTTTACTATTTAACTGGTAATACATAATACATAGGTACTAATAATAAACAAAATAACTATAATTACTAGTACGTACTTGTTCATAGCTATATTCCTACCTACCAAACGAAGGTGTTTGAAAAATAAACACAAACTTTTATCCAGCCACAACGGCATGTCACGTATGATTTAAAAATAGGTAATAATAACAACAAAAAGTAATGCACTATCATGAAAACACAAAACATTGAACAATAAAAAAGCACCTTCAATGAGAAGGCTGACACTCAGACTCATCGATAATTTTTTGATGTTTGCAGTATAATTTGATACAGCCATTCGAATACAATTATCCAAATGTTCATCTGTAAGTCGATTGCGATATTTGTTCTTAATGAACTTCATATTGGAAAAAGAAGATTCACACAAATAGGTTGAACTGAATAACGCTTTCACTTTCAAGGCAACACGGCATAGAACTGAATATTTGTCTTTACTTACAACAGGCCAGATACATTCAGTACTTGAGACTAACGATTTTAAGGCTAAATCATTTTGAAACTCAATGACTTCCATTTCTGTTGCAGCGATGTCTTCGCCAAAGTTCTGCATAACACAAGTTGCAAACTGTTGGATATCAATTTCCATAAAGGGTGAAACAACAAACTGCGCTACTAAAGTCATTTCGTTGAAATCCTTAAAACGATTTTTGAAGTTATTCTTCAGGGTAGAAATTATTTCTACATGATATTTGTTGTCATAGGGTTCTAATGGATTTTGAGATATTTTTTCTGAAAGAATAGGAAAATGCTTGGCATCGCTGTTAATTAGGTTTTGTTCCCAAAACTCCAGCTTTTTGATAAATGCTTTTATATCAGAAATCATTTCCGCTAGTTCTTTGTCTCTCCCCTGAAGCTGCAAATTAAGTTCGTTTAATTTCTCTGTAATATCCACGAGAAAACCAAAATCTCTAAGCCAGATTGAATTTTCTAGTTCCGGAGTCGGTTCATCGCGTTGTTTGAAAAATTAAACTATGCCAGATAGGACATCATTAAAACGTTTCAGCACCCGTCCCCTACTTAACCATCGGACTTCAGAGTGAAGGAGTAGGTCCCCGTATTGACAGTCAACTTCATCGGCCAAGATTTTGAATAATCTTCTTTGTAACGCTTGAGCTCTAATCTTGTTCACAATTTTTACCACCAGTTTCATAACGTTGTTTAGTTTCAGGAAATTTCCACATAATGCTTGCTGATGGATAATGCAGTGGTAAGAGAGAAATTGCGGAAAAGTTTCATCTTTACGACATAACGCCACCAGACCCTTATCACAACCCACCATAGCTGGAGCGCCATCGGTTGTCAAGCCTACCATTTTCGATATTGGAATTTTCTCGGAAGAAATAATATTTTTAAATGAGAAAACAACCCTGTCCAGTAGTGTGTCCTTTCAGTGGAATGAACTTCAAAAGATCTTCTTTAATCGTAAAATCACTAAAAACCATCTTGACGAACACGGCCATCTGGGCAGTGTCAACGACATCTGTTGATTCATCCAGTTGAAGTGAAAAATAAACACAGTTATCTAAGTCAGTTCTTAACTGTAAAAAATATCATTGCTCATTACTTCTACACGTCTCATCACTGTATTAGCAGAAAGTTGCATAGAT
Source organism: Listronotus bonariensis (assembly GCA_014170235.1). NCBI lineage: Eukaryota > Metazoa > Arthropoda > Insecta > Coleoptera > Curculionidae > Listronotus > Listronotus bonariensis. The sequence goes on from JACEGR010007316.1 coordinate 34,454, forward strand.
TTTATAGCTGAAACTATCTCGTCTTTATTTCTAAAGTTGGCAAATAACGAATCAGCAGTTTCTAAAAACGCCTGTTTTATCATTTCCCCGTCTTCATAAGGTTTCTTTTTTTGTGCAATTATCTGGGACACACGGTACGATGCTTCAGTTGCAGCCTTATTTTTGTCGACTGTTCTTAAAAATATTGATTGTTGTCCAATTAACTGCTTTTTTAACTGTTTCAGTTTTTCCGTTCTGGCGGCAGATTGTAGTGGAAATGATTTTTCAAAATTAGAATGTACAGTTTTATGATGTCTCTCAATATTTCCTTTTTTAGCAACGGAGATCGAAGTATTACATAACAAACACACATTTTTATCTTTAGCTTCTGTAAAAAGTATTGTTCTTCCCATTCCGAATGAAAGTGGTATGTCTTTACCTTCTTACAACTGCTTGCCATAATATTATTTTTGTTGTTCTCTACTAACCCAACCGCTGGACGTTGGTTACGCGTTCAGTTTTAAACTAAGCGCAATGTCCCCGCGCCGTGCGTATTTATCCCGTTCAAAGCAATCCAGATCGTTCTCGAACACTAACGCGCTGGTCCGGCTGGTCGGTTTTAGCCGATTCTAGCTTGATGGCGTCAGCGGCAGATCGCTCACCGCAACGTTGCCGCTGTTTATGTTTAATATTATGACAATTAGACTTTTTGTGAAATTTTCGGAAGCTTCTCTGATTTTTGCATTTTTAAATTAAAATCGTTGTGAGAGCTACCAGAATTGCCTCCGCGAGCTACCGGTGGCTCGCGATCGACAGGTTGGCGACCACTGATCTAAACAAATTAGGCAATAACGAAAAAGAAGGTGGAGCATAGGCAAGTATAAGGTATGCGCAATAATGGACGCCGCGGATACTGATAAGCAATTGGTCAATTTAAGCCGCGTGACGAATGCGATGATTTGTGGCGCAATATTAGCGGAAGGAGTGTATGTTTTAGAGGCGTAGAGAGCGGGCTAGAAATATTATTTATTTATTTCTTGAATTAGGTGCATTTTGAGTGATATTTTTGAAGTTTTGTGAATAAGGTAAACAAACAATGAATTCATACACTCGTGGTCAAACTTAATATAGTCAAACCTGTGAGGTAATTGCCAATGTTTATAGAATTTGTGATGAGGATTGCGAAAAATGGCGAAACCAATTCATTAAAACTACCACTTAAACGGAAGAGAGAAAGGGTCATGATGTATACTGGTGTTAGCCTAAGTTCTGTGAAAAAAATCACAAGGAAGACGTCGAACGAATAAAAACTCAGCCGGATCAGTTATTATCTTCTTCTGGTAAAAAGAGGCTTAATTAGGCAAGTATACAAAAGTTTTATTTGACCCTTAAGGTAGTCCCAACACTAAAAAATACTCTAGGAGCTAAAGAGTAACAATAACTATATCTTTTCCCGTGAAATGTTGAGACGTTTACTAAAGGCAAATGGATTTTATTGTCGAAAATGCCAAAGTAAACGTAAACTTTTTGTAGAAAAACTCAATTTATTGCACCGGGGATACAAATATATTCATCCTATTCGCAAATATAGGGAAGAAGGCCGCAATGTCATTTATATTGATGAAACATGGATAGACAATAACCTAACCTTTAAATCTTGTTGGCGAAGTGCAGAAGTTTTCAGAGTAATGAAAAATGTTAGTTCTACAGGTAAATTTTTTAAAAATGTTTAAAATGCGTATATCTACGTTTTGCTGGATACGCCCTAGCATTTCAGATATACCATATTTTTTCAATACAGGATATCTTTAAAATAACTATTTAAACCCGACCTAATTATTTAAAATGGAACACCCTATGTAAGACATTTCTAGATTTAAGGAGAAATCCTTAATGTTTCATACCGTTGTATGAGAAGGTAACCTTCTCATACAACTTTCATATATAGGCCGCGGTCCGAATTGTGCTCACAGCATTTACCACGTATAGACTGCTAACGTGCGGTCCGATTTAAGTGGACCACTTGTGAGTGTGCTTACAAATTCAACAAGTTTAACATAACCTAACAAAGTATTTTTTGATATAAACATGAGTGGAGTATGCGGTATAACTGATAAGGATGGAAAAATGCTTGTATTCCAAGCAGTTTCCGCAATCGAGGAAATTGACGATGATGCTGTCAGCACTAGGGTGTGACGTCACAGCTTCCACAACGCTAATGGTAAGCGTGAAAAACACAAATCGGACCGCGTGTTGTTACGGTATGAGCGCTGTGAGCGTGCTTCGGACCACGGCCATAATGTCCTATACTTATCATTTACTGTTTTCGAAATATTGAGAAAGGACAATTTTGACCCTTAAACAGATTCTAAATTGTGATCTCCACATCAGATCGCTGAAAACGGTTTGCACCACTTTCGAAAAACTATCTGATAGTACTGAGATATACATTCTGATACATCTAGCATAAAAAAATATATTTACTAAATCTAAAACACTATTTTTTTAGGTCGGCTAAATGTAATTTATGCTGGTTGCAAAAATGGTTTTAAAGTTAAATATGTTTTAAATTTTGACTAAGTTATATTTTTAAATACCGAATAAATCCTTGGTTGCACCCAATAATTGAACGAAAAGAAAGTATGTAATTAGAATATCTAACAAAAAATGGTTTCCAAAATTATTGTCTCCCATTTTTTACACGTTTTGTAACGACACTAACCATAAAAATAAAATATTTGATCAGTTATTCTTGAATTTAAAACTTTAATTATAATAAAATATATGGCGTAGCACGCCTATGGCGACCACGTGTAGTCTGGAATATGACTTTTCCCTTACCGATACCGTCGTGGTTTCAGATTCATGTGTCGATCTGTACATTTAGTTTCCAGCTTGTATTTTTATTTGTGTTAGGATAAATTTGATTAGAAGTTATGGTAAAAATTGTAAAATGAAGAAAAGAGTTAACTGTTTATTTTACTTGCCAAACTAATAAAATAATAGATTTAAATAACATTAGAATAAAGTAATAAATTAGGGGTAATTTTTACGTTTATGCACAAAATGTGAAAACTTGTCTTCAGTTATAGGTAGAACATCATTAGGATCAATAAATTTTGCCATTTCTGAATATATTAAGGTTTTAGATTTAATAAAATATTAAGAGGATATTTAGAAATAAACCATTGCAACGCCAAATGCACTGGCGAAAAACTATTTTTTACATTATTTGCTCTGGTTGTCAAATAAACAAAAAAAAATATTTGTTTTAAACCAATAAAATTTGCATAAATAAAGCCAATTAGGTAAATAAACTGGTACATTTATAATTAAAACATAATAATTAATTTAAAAAATATGGCAAATTTACTTTTTTTAAATAAATGCTTTAAATTTTGTATCTGGGATTAGAATAAAATTTTAAGCACTTTATACTTTTAGATGTTTTTCGATATTTTGTGGTCTAACCCCACTTTTCATGATTCCATTTAATTTTTTCTTTTAATTTTTCGTCATACCACTACATGACGAATGCCAAAATATATTTTTAGGTCATCGGACATGCAAAGACGATCGTCAGATAAGCAAATTAAAATATTCCTCTATAAAAAAATCCCATATGTTGCGAACTTTTTTCCGGTCACTATATTTATTGAAACGTATACGAGGTAGATGAAAATTTACAACTTTAGCGTAAGAGAAAATTTTTAATTTCAAACTTAAAACGGAATAATAATATTTAATATTAAAAGTTATGTGAAAGTTAAAAAATGAACGTTCTGCTTAAAATTGAAAAATGGAACTACTTTTCCAACTTACCCCGTATAGCGATTAGATCGAATGAATTGAGCTGTTATAAATAACCGTTATTTCCGTTTATTCAAAAAATATATGTTATATACTTGTCTGTAGCATTTAAATACATTTATGTTACTCAAAATTACAAACGGAAATTTATGCTTCTTTTTGGTTCAATAAGGCTGAAATTTAAAAGTTTTTTAGATTAATGTAACAGGTCGTTTTTGTCTTACAGAAAACGCTTTTACTCTACAGATTTGTAAATTTATTTTTATGCCCTTCTGTCCCAATATTTAAAAATGAAAATTAATAAGGATTATGAAAATAAGAAAAATGTTCACAAAAGTTTAAAATTTAATTTTGGGATTCATCCAAATACGAAACGTTAGAATAATAGCAGCAAATCTGTAAAGGTAATACTTTTTCAAAAGACAAAGATGAAACAAACAATTATCTAAAGGAACTTTTAGGTTTTAGCCAAATAAAAACAAATAGGAGCAAAAATTTACGTTTCATATTCTAAGCGACGTTTATATATTTAAGTGACTTAAGAATATCAAATATCTAATATCGTTTCAAAAATAAATGACAATATAGATTATTTACAACAGGTAAGTTAGTTCGATCTAATTGATATAAGAGGTAAGTTGAAAAAGTATGTTTTATTTTCGGTTTTTAAGCAGAAGCTTCTTTTTACAAACTTTAATTGTTAACATGTTGTTTAAATAATAATTTGTCTTAAGTTTAAAAAAATTGTTTTCTCTTTTGGTAGAATTGCAATTTTGTATCTTACTCTGATACTCTAGGATACTACCTTTTATAAAATCAAAGAATAGCAAAATTCAATTCTCTACAATATTATTTGTATAGTTTTGCTTTACTTATTTGTAAAATTAAAAGTACTTTATTCTTGGTTCCTTTTTTAAATTTATTTATTATAACTCGCCCTGTATATTACTAATTAGGAAAAAAAATGTATTTCATAATTTGGGACCATGCGACCAATTTTTTATTGCCATTTTAAAATTTACAATTTTTTTATTAATTTGTGTCCGTGTTACACTTGTTTTGTAACACACAGCATGTATATTATATTCAAAATAAAAAAATATTTTATAGCAATGGAGGAAAACTGTATCTACGCATTTTTCCCTGAGTATTTTTATATAAATTAATTTTAATACCGCGCTAGCGTAGACCCACACCAAATATAGATAAATATTGCATCACTTTAACATTAAAAAAAAATAATTTTACTAAACAAAAATCGATTTCACACGCAAATTATATTTTAAAAATCAAACTGATATAGTAACGTTGTACAAGTTAGTATTAATTACTCAAAACTAGGTGCTTAAATACTAAAATAATGCTGAATTTAGTTCGTGAGAAATTGCGAAACGAGGATACCTATTAAGGTCGGGCCTCACATAACCACAACGAGCCCGTGACCGTGCGTTTTTCTGATGAAATGTAGGGGAATAATTTGCAAAAAAATTGTATGTAATCAAACTGCAGTAATATGAATAAATATAATATCAATTATACCACACTTAAAATTAAACCTGATCATAAATTAAATCTTTACAAATACGGTAACACAGTTTTAACGTTTGGCCACATATAACCACACCGTGTCCTGCACCGTAGCACGGCCGTGCCTCGGTTTTGAAAGATACCGTTGTAATCAAATGCCGAAGGCTTAATATCACTGCCCCGTGCCGGACCACATACCCCGCACCGCATTTTTACAAGTAAACAAACATTAGTTTATTTGATTTTTTAAAATATTATTTAAAAAAAAACTATAAAACAAAAAATAACAATGTATTTTTAAGTTTTACTGACATATTATTCACAAGATGTAACGATAAAAATTAATTTTACACTTTTTAATACTTATTAAATTACTTTTTCTTGTACTCTTTGTTTACAACAACTAATATTTAGCCGATAACCTAATTTTTATACGTAATGAACTCAAATAAAAGGTTACGCCCGTAAACTCAAAGCTTGGTTCGGAGAACATCGGCGCTATCAGATCCACGTATGATTTCATTTGCTGGGCATGTTTCAGACCGTACGAGACACGGTCGAGATATACAAACATAAAACAATAGACTTAGCTTGACAAAAATGCTTTGTATAATTTTGGGATCAGGAAAAGTGCGTTTGAATTTTTCCGAATTAATTTGCTTAACTTTCCTCTATCACCATGAACTCGGACTCGGGTCGGTTATGTGTGGCCCGACCATTACTCCGTATTCTTAGAGGTGTTGCAATGACATCGTGTGACCAAAGGCAATAAACTGTGTCCTGTAAGACGGATATAACAAATTCCCTCATTATAAAAAATTTGGTGCCATTGCGTAAACTTTTAACTTTCAAAAAATTCGAGTCCAATTTGCTCTTTTTCTATTGATTGGTTGAGATGAGGACTGGGTCTTCTTTTTGGCATTAGGTTCCTAATTTTTTAATGAATTTGGCACTTTGGTTTGGGCTGATGGATTGTCATCATTGGTGGTGGTTGCTTTTTCTTATTTGACATTTGCAGAAAAGGTAAAGGACCACTAGAGCAGCAGTCAGTGTGTTGTTAAAAATGGTGAATCAGTGTATGTGTTTTGTAAGAAGTAGTTCGTTAATAAGTTTATCTTATTGGTTAGAATATTGACTAATAGCGTTTTCGGTTTACTGCTTTGCGGTTGATTTCAGATCGCTCTCAATAAGGAGGTTTGTTTTCGGTTTAAACATTTTGTTGATCTAAAAACTCAAAGAAATCGCTCTTAGTTGATCCAAAAATTTCGTCGAGAAGAAAAATTATACCCTTCAATTTTTAGAAAACGAAAGCGTTTTTTTGTGTATCTGGAATCAGTCGTTGCCTTTGAAATATTTAAAAGCATAAATTTAAAACGGAAAATTTTACAATGTATGGATATTCTGTCTTTATCTAATAGGTTTTTAGAGAAAGAAATTCATTTTGTTTTGAATACCAGCAAGTTTTAAGAAAACAAAGTAAAAATTAAAGCTTATTTACAGGGTGTAGTCTAATTGATGGCTAAAAATACAGGAAATGATTCCTTGGCTTATTTTAGGAAGAAAAGTTCATATAAACATATGTTCTAAACGTCTTAACTTTTGAGATACAGGGTGTTAAAATTAAAAAAAAAAACAAAAAATTTTGGAAACACTTATTTAAGTAAAAACTGTAATACTGGATATTAACCTTATTTAAATAAGTATTTATTATTTTTGTTACATAATTGCTAATTAAAAATTATAAAACTAATTTTTAAAATAAAAGGATGCTTCTTTTATGGTCTTAATATATGCAATTAAGTAAATTTTATTGTTTTTCTCTTAAACTAAACAATATAAGGAAAAAAATTAGGACACTTAAAAGCAGTATTTTTTGCCCAATCCAAAGAAAGCAAAAAATTTTAAACACATTTACACAGTCAGTGACGTAACGTTTTTTTGTTGAAAAAATTCCTTTACTTTCCTCTTCACACGCCACTTGACTTATTAAATGCAAATAAGTTAGTGATAAATTACCCCTTAATGTCATTTATAATATTGCCAAATTAAAAAAAAATTGGGTAAGGATTAGTAAGGATATTTAAAAAACATATTTTTTTTTATTTTTACTCTGTCTCTCAAAAGTTAAAAGGTTTAGGACGTAAATATGTTATATGGACTTTTCTTTCTAAAATAAGCTAAGAAATCATACCCTGTATTTTAAACCATCAATTTAATTACGCACTGTATAATTTTTGGTTATTTATTTTAAATATTTAAAAATAACCTATACAGACCTTGCTTTGACTTAAAAGTTTTTAGGATTTTGGGGTTAGGATATGTCAAAATGTTATGTTTTTCTAAAGAGCAAAAATAAATAAGATCTGAGATCACGTAAACCAAAACTTTCTGGTAAGCAATATTTAGATCATCAATGCCAATTTATTAAGTTTAAAAGGCTGCAAATGGATTATCAAAGATTTCTTTGGCAGGTGAAGACAACACTTGTAGGTTATCCTCACTGGATGGCTTTGATAAGTGACTGTTTTTGTAGTTATCGATAAGATATTTTAAGTGTACCCTCGTACTTCCAATTATTAAAACGCTACATTCTGGTTGCAGAATAAGTAGAAAGTTGGTCTAAATTAATGTTGTAGTAATTTCTCTAGCTGGACAATGATAGTGACAGGCAAAGGATCGGATACTGTTATTAACCAATAATTATGGGTAAGTTTCTGGACATTAATATACTCTTTAGCATACAGAAGTGGAGTTTGGCACGTTTTTCCAATTTCCAATAGCATCGCTGTCGATTAGATACGGAGGAACATCGGAGCAGATTTTTGTATTTATTTCAGTTGTTTACAGTTGTCCAAATTTTAAAAAGAAAAGTACAAAAAGGAATCATCATCACGTGCAATATATTTTTGAGTCGTTGGTATAATTTTTTTTTCTGAAACTTTCTGACATCCCACAAAGGCCTATGCCTAAATACCAGAGTACCGGGGGTGTCGGGTTATTAGATGTTTACCTTATCATTTTAGCCTGTTCCGCCAACGTTGTCTAAGCACTGAAACATGCAGTTTTGCATTTCACAGCACCTTTCAGACAACGCGGTAGTGCCACCACGGCCGTTGTTTCTAAATAACTACTACCTAAGTATGTCTCCCCCGCCGGGAATCGAACCGGCGACTTCTGGCTTCGAAGATCAAAGCTCTGTTCACTGCGCTACGGGAGAGAATATAATTTACAATAATATATTAATAATGATGATGAAAGCTCCTTCGATTATCCATATTGGGATAGGATACAAATGATTTATGCTTACCCCAGTACATTTAGCAGCAACAAATTAGCTTAAAGCTGGGACGAGTGGGAAAGGCTAGTGTTTGGGGTCCTATATAACATACTAAAAATAAATCCCATAAAATCCGCGAGGCCAAAGGACCTCAAATTCGGTCCGCCATCTTGAAAATAGGTACTTTTTATAAATCAACCTCTAGCATGAAAAATATGACAGATATAAAAAAATTTAAGAGTTATAAATTAAAGAGCGTGAAAAAACACATATAATACCGCAATAACCAATATTAAATAGATCATATTTACTGAGAAAAATAACATTAATATAGCTGTAATCTTAAAAATATATGTTTTCGTCAAAAATATCACGGCGTTTTGGCTGTATACATAAAAATATTACAATGCTACAGATATTACAAGAAATAAATTATTTACACTTATTTTGTTTTACTTGTCTGTTGATATTTTAAAGCTCCTTCTCACCTTTTTTGGCGTTTATGCTTGAATTAGCATATGACACTCAGCCGAACAAACTACATTAGATTTTTTGCAGCTACAGTATTTTAAACATCCTGCTTTGCTGGATTAGTTAACCATTTTTAGGATGTATTTTGGAGCCATTGGTTTAACTCTTGATGGGCCATAGTGCGTTATCTTTTTTGTCCATCTCCAATCCTAAGGATTTTTTTATTTCCTAACTATTCTTGAATTTAAATGTACACACTAAAGAAATTATTCATCCTTATTTTCTGTTTTCTTGGACTTTATTTCTGTAATATTCTTCTATTAAAAAATCTTGGGCATAAGAAGAAATTATTTATGGCATCATCTGATGTTGGTGGTGGGCAGGCTAAGTCAAAATTGGAATTAAGTGGTCTACGGGCTGTTATTTGTTTATATTTGTAAAAATTTAATTCGTTGATGTTTGCTGCAAGTTTTCCATATCAGGCCATCAAAAACTCTCCAGATTTAATAATTTCTCCTTTAGCGGTTGGGCTTAGGAAAACTGACACCTCTTGTTGCAAAACATCATTTTCTTGTAATAACTTAATTAAATACAGATTTTCTTTTTAAATGAACATGATGTTTAGTCACAACGAGAAATAGCATGTACAAAAAGTATTGGATTATTCGGCATTTTGAAATTTCATTGCAATTTAGATATATCACAAATTTTATCTGCTTTAGCACCTTAGGAAATACATTTTGTTTATAGTTTGTGCTTTGCTCATAAGTAATATAGCAAAGTCGGTATCTTTCCCTACAAGTACCATGGATTCATTTGTCTTTAACCTGTCGATTGCTGTATTTACGATGAGAACATCTGCATCTGCTTTGGCTTGGAAAGTTGTGATACCAGCGCTTTTAAATTTTTGAATTAAAATTTTAATCAACACTTTTTATAACAAAAACTTTTTATAACTTATTGAAGTCCTGCTGTTTTAGCTTATATTTACTTTAATATCAGTCAATCGTCCGAATCTACGGCTTTACTCATGAAATTTAATAGATCCTTGAAAATCATAACCATCAAAATGTACAACTAAATTTGCTCCATAATAAAATAAAATATAGTAGTTTACGTACTGCCTTAAAACATTTTCGTAGGTTGTTGAAAATTACCTTACCACCTTATGTAAAACATAGCCTTCATCAATAACAAAAACTGAATTTTGTGGAATAACATTCGCAGGTGGCCATATCTTATCAAAATTTGAAAAAGAATAAACTTATTTGTTTTACGTAACATTCCGTTATCCATAAGAGACAATGGAAAAGAAGCAAGCTTATACTGAAAACAGTTAAAAAGTTGAGTCGGATTTCTAGATACTTCTTGGTCATAAATAATAGTCTTTAACACAAATGCCAAAGGCTTAACTTGATCACTTCTTTTAATCGAAGGTCCTAAAAATGTTTGTCAATACATTTAGAGGAATTTTTTTATCCAACTTCTCTTGCCACATCGCAATTTATGGAATCGGAAGCAACTGTATCAGTAGCTATTGACCTTAATGTAATAATCTCGGGATTAAATGGGTTATGGGCTGCGAGTCAATCAAGAATTTTATTAACATCTCTTATCTTGGTTGCTTTATGAGTGACGCAATTTAACATGTTGTTCAGAATTATTTGGTCTTGATCTTGAAAAGTTTTTAAGTGATTCGGAAATACTGCTTCTGTCAAACCACTTCCTCAAGTAAGCCCCTTCTGATTTCATTAATCGCATTAATACCTGCTCTATCGTTATATCAGTCCACAAACCTAACCAAAACTTATCGGAGCTACGCCTGACTCTAATAATCTGCTACATTAAAGAAGTGCCCCCATCTAACGTAGCAAAGCCATCAGGGCGGAGAGAAGGGGCACCCACCAACTACCATATCTGTAGGCCGGTGACAAAGAAAAATTAAAGAAAATAGCTTTTTGACAAAGAGAAAAAAGTTTGAAAAAAAAAGGTTTATTTTATCATAACTTGTTTTCTTTAAGTTAGTTTTAGTAATAGCGTAAAATAACAATCGTTTATATTTTATTATTGTCTTGAAAAAAAAACATTTTTATAGTTTATTTACTGTTATTTTGTTTTTACCAATGTTTTTTTTTAATATTACATTACCGGCTATGGCGTTGCGTGAGCATAATCATGCGTAGGCGAAGTCGTATCCGCGGGGCATTCTTAGTCGACAGATGATGGTAAAAAAATTGAGGAAAAAAAGTAGTCCTTACCCCTTTTAACACATTTTTTTAATGGTTTTTCATACATAATACAATTATGCGAGGCCCCTTTCCATGACAAATTATAATTACAAGCCAAAAATAAATCCGCACCCTTCTGTTTCTATGTTATGTCCGCATGTCATATTTCAAACCTTCACCTTCGGAATGGAAAAAAAAGTGTAAGTAAGAAACTTGTAGAAAATTATCTTCTTAATTGAAATTTGTGTAGCCATATTTATTGTAGTAGTCCGTTTTTAAACTACAACATAAACTAACATTTTTAAATAAAAACTAAACCAGAGGAGATTGCCAAAAGAAGTTTTTTTATTATTTTAAAAATAAAAACTTTTCCTATATGTGTCTAACACTTTGGCGGTCACTGTTTTTACATTTAAGTTGTTAAAAAGATAACTTTGGCATTTACATGCTGAAAATATTTATTTAATATCTACCTGTAGGTATTAGACCGTTGCTCTTTAAGGCATTGCCAGTGAAACTTTCAACTTAGGTTATGCTGTATACCAGATGTAATGGGCCCAAGAAGGAACACTTTGGTAAAGACAATTTTTATTTTAAAGTTTGCAAAAAAACATAATTTTTTGATTTATCCCCTCCTCTGCCCAAAACCAAGTTTTAAAAGCAAATCTTTTTTTGTGTATTGTATTTGTGATTTGACGATAGAATTTTTTAAAATAAATTCACGAAAAAATACAGATAAAGGATTAGCTTTTAAGGGCAGTGGGGTGTAAATCAAAAAAATAACTTTTTTCTCAAATTTTATCTTTACCAAAATGTTCTTTTAAAGGCCACTAACATCTGGTATAATTTATTTGGTGTGGGTTCCATTTCTTGGATATAATAATTTTTAAAAAAGTTTAGGTGAGTGCTATAACGCATTTAGTGGAAAAAATACATGGTGTTTCTAAACAAATGCAAAGAATTTTAGAAGGGTATTTTCCATCAAAAAAAAAGAATAAAACTTCATATGAAGATATATCCTAAACGTCTTAGTTTTTGAACTATGGGGTGTTAGAAATGTAAATAAAAAGTTTTTTTGTAATAACTTTTATACCCATTCATATATTTTTAAAAAAATTGTGAGATGCACTCTTTGCACCGGTAGACATTTTTTGGCATACAAGAAAAAAAATAATTTGTACCAGTGTCCTTCATAAGGGGTTTAGGGTAAATATTTTTAAGAAAAAATGGTACGCTACTGCATCAAATTCCTATCAAATTAAAGAAGAAATGACGAAACTTAGTTTTAAATGTAGAATTTTTCAATAGAGATAGAAACTGACCATGCCAAAAAATGGTTTTTATTGATGCGAAAACCGTACATCAAACAAAAAAAGTAAAGAAATCAATAGACGTCGCACAATTAGCATTGCGAATGGCTTTCAGTTGGAACCTGACCTGTAATTTCGGAGATATAGATTTTGAAAGTTGACAGTTTTAGATTTCAGATATTTTGCACCAAAACGGATTTTTGTCTATATATTTCTATGTCAACTACAAAAAGAGTCAAGTTTCTATACACCAATTTTTTGGTAAAGGATCCGGGTATTTAATTTTGTACGAAATATTTTTATATTAGACTTACGTCATTCTCAGTGGCGGCACAAACATAAAAAATATGAAAAAAATCTGAAAAAAAACACATTTTCATAATATTTGAGAGTAAAAACAAAAAAACGGTTAAAAATTTTACATTTTTTGGTATGTTGTTTAGAAGTCTTTGGAGAAAAGTTAAGCCAGGCTACTAAGGTCAAAGCTGATCACGCTTTGTGCATTACCGTAAACGTGGATAATTATTATCGATCAATTTTTTTAAACCACATATATTAATTAAACTCACACATGATGGGTTGTGAACTATGAATTTAATTTGGGTTTGCATAAAGCAGGTACCCTTATATTTTCTATTTTATATATTTAAAGCAGGCCAGTGGCGTAGTAAGCATTTAAAAATATTAAATTGAGAATATTTAAAAAAATATCCATTTGATATATTTTTTAAATGCTAGCCACGCCACTGACTTAATAAATAAATTTAAACCATATTTTTTTATATGCAAACCCAAATTAAATGTATAGTTCAAAACCCATGTATAAGTTTAATTAATATTTGTCGTTTTTCAAAAACGTACATCGATAATTATCTACGTTTATCGTAACGCACAAAGCGTTATTAGCTTTGACCTATGTAGCCTAGCCTTAGTGTTTCTCCAAAGACTTCTTAACAACATACCAAAAAATAAAATATATTTAACCGTTTTTCGTTTTTAATCTCAAATATTATCAAAAATTGCTTTTTTCTAGATTTTCTTTTTCATATTTTTTATGTTTGTGTCGCCACTGGGAATAATGTAAGTATAATATAAAAAATCGGTGTGTAGAAACTTGCCTTTTTGTAGGTGAAATAGAGAAAATAGGCAAAAACCAGTTTTGGTGCACAATCTCTAAAATCTAAAACTGTCAACTTTAAAAATCTGTATCTCCGTAATTACAGATCAGATCAAAACGAGTTCCATTAAGATGATGATCAGAAAGGACTAATCTACAACATAATAAAATGTGTAGGAATTCCAACCCAAAGCCATGCGCAATGCTAATTGTGCGACGTCCTTTGTTTTAAACTACTTGGGGATTTAAAAAAGATATTCATTTTACAAAATGCGGTGGCTTACCATTTTTCTCTTAAAAATATTTACCTTAAACCTCTCATGGACGACACTGGTAAAAATTATTAATTTTCTTGTATGCCAAAAAATGTCTTCTGGTGCAAAAAGTTCGATCCTAAATTTTTAAAAATATCTGAATGGGTATAAAAGTTATTAAAAAAAAAACAATATTTTTAGAAACTTTAAACACCCCGTAGTTCAAAAACTAAGACGTTTAGAACATATGTTCATATGATTTTTTTCTTATTTTTTGGTGAAAAATCACCTTCCAAAATTTTTCGTATTTGTTTAGAAACACCCTGTATAATTGCCTGTATTTTTATTTTATTGGTATAAACTTTCTGTACATTTTTAGTAATACTTCAACTAGAGCTAAGTGTTTGAATGTTTTTACGCATTTCACTTCATATCTCAATAAAACGAAACCCATAGAACGCCAAAAATATAAGAGATTTGCAAAATGGACTATATATAGATTTAAAGAAATGTTTGCCGCAAATATTGAGGTAAATATTATTAAAGGTTGCTTTATTTTGCTAACCATGGACTAAAAAAATAATTTATATTAGTTTTATATTTTTTCTTTTTGGGGTTTTTCTTAGGTATGCTTAAACTTATTACCTAATTAATAATAATAAAAACACAATTTAACGATTATTTTTATGTTACTTACGTTATAAAAATCGTGTCGGTTTGTAATTACTATGGGCAGTTTTTTTGAATGCTTAAAATGAAGACGTTCTAATGGGAGACTGACACGTCAAAGTAACACAACTTTAAAAGTAGACCCTATCTTAACCTGCTAGTGTTCAACACAATAAAACTTAACACATAGTATCAAATTAGCACGTTTATACTATTTAAGTGCATATAACATAAATTGTTGTAAAATGTTTCTTAACTTTAAAACCTAAAAAGAAAATAATTTCTGATTCTGAATTTTTACAAGATGGATTATTTAAAAAACGCAAAATACATTACTGAAACTTAAAAATGGCATAATTAAATAAGGCAGAATAAAACCTTGCTTTTTTGTATGTTTTTAAATCTCCTTAATTTTTCTGTGAATCCTCCTATTAAGCCATAAGAACCAAATAGTATGGTATAACCGACTTTAACAAAATTTGATATACAGACTGTCCACGGATGGAGTTAACAAGAGGACAAATGGACTAAAACTTTTATTTTTCGAAAAAAGTCATTTTTTATAAAGTTTTTTCCTTGTAAAAAAATAGGATTCACAAAGAAAAAATCTTGATTTTTATATATAGGGTTCGCAACAACTTAAAAAACACGATTTTTTTCTAAGAGTAAACTACCAGTAGTATCTTTATTTTTCAGCAAAATTTTATTAGTAAAATTTATTTAGAATCATGTTTGTAATCGATAAAAACAATAATTCCACATTTTTTGAAATCCATAATTTGACGAAAACTGCCGTTTACAGGTAAAAATTTTGTTTTGTAGGAATTAGGAAAAAGCAGGTGTTTAAAAACAAATTATAAAAGTTTTTAGGCCATTTTAATATAAAAATTTAAAATAATTTATTTTTAATAACTTACAAATCAGTTTCATTAATCTTTTGATACACCTGTAACTTTAATAAAGTTATTTAAAATACCATTTTAAATAATTTTTTCAAATTATATTTTTATTAAAATTAAAAATAAAGGTAGTTTACTCTTGTAAAAAAATCGTGTTTTTTAAGTTTTTGCGAACCCTGTATACAAAATTAACATTTTTCCTTCGTAAATCCCATTTTTTTACAATCAAAAATTTTGTATAAAAATGACTTTTCTTTCGAAAAATGAAATTTTTGGTCCAATTGTCCTCTTGTTAACCCCATCCGTGGACAGTCTATATAAGTAATGATAAAAAAATAGTTTTTTTTAAACGTTCTTTGCCCTCAAATTTATTTTACGTACAATGCATTTCTTTAATGTCGCCTTCTTTTTTATTTTTTATAAATACTTTACAGGGTGTCCGGAAATATGAAGACAATCTCTCGCATTTTTATAAAACACATGAAAATGATATCGTCGGCTTAATCGGCAAAATGTTAACTCCAGTTTTAAAAATTTTTCAGGAGACACAAAAACTAATTAATGGGTTACTAAAAGTGTGTTTCTTTGTTTTCCTTTGAGGAAAATTGTCAGCAACTCTAATATTGATCTTTACTAATAGATACAATAACGAGTTTCTTACATAGTTTTATTAAACTCTTATTTTTCCAAAAAGTGGAGATATGCATTTTTCTTAAAAAAATGGAATAAAAAGTTGGAAATACGCATATTTCCTGGTGATGATCTATTGCAAGAAAAAACTGCACAATGAATAAA
>JACEGR010007317.1:0-50767 GCA_014170235.1 Listronotus bonariensis
TGGCGTACCATAAAACTATAAAACCTGCAACGTGTGGCTTAGTCGTCGGGTTGAATATTTTTTGCTGCAATAAATCATTGTTCACAAAAGGGTTTATTTGTTTTATCATGTTTTCGTGTACTTGGCGGCATCGCTTTCAGAATGAAATAAATATGGGTCTAACTATACCTTAAGGCTTTTCTTCTGGTTGTGAATTCTGAGCTATGAACTTCAAATTTTAGAGTGTAATTTCCTTTTTTAATATTAATAAAAAATCCAGAGAATAGACAAGTATTTATTTTCGTAAACAAAACCACGTGTTGTATCGTGTTAGGTTGGCATGTTAGGCATGACATAGCCGTGCTCAAAAAGCTTTATAGTGTGTGAAGATTTCATTCACGGGGCAACACGGTGGCACGCCATATTCCTGAGCAACTTGTCTTTTGTTTTTCGTGTCTAATTCGAATGCCGACCCAAAACACGTATGGAATACAATAAAAATTTTAACACTTTTCTGTTGTCTTGTACAACACGAAACAGAGGTAGCGATGAATTAAGAATTTCAGTTCTTGCTTTGACTGGATACTTATTTATAAATATTAATTTAATAAATCAATAACTTACTTTTTTCCACTTACCGTACTAAAAAATGCTGTTTTTTAAATTTTTAACAAGAAGGTAAAGTACTTCATTCTAGTACACTACATAAAGTGTTAAAAAGTAACTTTTTTAACACTTCGAAGCTTTTTTCATACTTTAAATTAATGTTTGTTTCAATGCCTACTACAATAAACTTAAATATCAATTGTATGCAATGTAACAGTAAACGCAACATCAACTAAACCAACCGGCCAAGTTACTTTTGATTACGTCATTATTTCTTTAGTTTATGTGTCTCTAGTTTTAAAATTTGACAGTGTGGAAATAAATTTAATAGAAATTATTGAAAATTGATGATAATAATGAATTTGGATGACTAAGAAATTGAGAAGAAATTTATAAGTACTGTTTTAGTATTATTTCTACAAAAAGTAAGTACATACAATTTTCTAAAATTAAATGATAGGTGCATAGTTATGAAAAGGATAATTGTCTCTTAAAAAATAGGGAGGCTATGAGTTTTGTTGTTACAATATAATGGCTGTGCTGCAAGAATTAAAATTAATAAGTTTAGATAAATAAAACAGGTATAAAATGGTATTTTGGAAAAATTTTATACGGCCGTGGAAAAAATATAGTATGTAACACATGCAAAAGTGTCTCTTTTTATACTCATGCGATTGCCACGCTCGCCTAACGGCTCGTGCTGTCAAACTTCAAAAACGTAAAAAAGTATCACTTTATGCACTTGTTACATAAATTACTATTATTAAATGATTTAATTTGGGCAAAGTCAATTTATTTTTCTTTAAAGATAATCTTTAATTCACCATAATGGAAACCCATCGGCTTTCAATCGTTAAAAAAATTAGACTCTCATCTCTATGGTCACCATTAAAGCCAACCATGAAGTTGATATTGGCAACTACTAGAGTCTATTTGGTTTTTAAATTTAAAATCTTCAAAAGGTTTTTACTCTAGAAGAGATTGATTTTTCTGTATCAAACACTAGATAAAATACAAAGTGCTGGTTTATATTTGACCCATTTTGATCATGAATAAATTTAGTCTTAGATTTTTTTAAACAGTTTTTGTATTATATCCTCGCCATTTGGTTGTAATATTTATTTAGAACAAAAACCGTCGATTTTCTAATATAGGACAACTTTTTTATTTTAAAGTGTATAATTCACTATATTCCTAATATTTAATATTTAACTGTAAGAACTTTAAACATAAGCTATGTTTATTTCCAAAAATAATGGATGTATTATTCTCTTAAAACCTGACTGCATGGCAATTAATAGTTGAAATTTGACAACAAAAGTAAGCTACATACAAGGTTACAAAAAAAAAACGGCAAAAAAGCTATACGCAGGGCCGAATTTAGAGGTGTGGAGACCTTGGCGCAATGAGCCTGTGGGGGTCCCCTCAAAGTAAAAGTGAATGGAATTTTGTACCCAAAAAAACTTTACGAGCAAAAAACAAAAAGGTCCTCATCAATAAATATATAACCTTGTTTCCACTTTTTTCAAAGGTTTATTGTGAGACCCCGGAGCAGTAGCCCCGTCTGTCCCCCGCCTTAAATCCGGCCCTAGCTATATGTTATTCACAAACTGTCAATCTCACTTTAAAATATAGTTTACACACGCTATACCTATCTTAATTCGTTTTGGAAAAAAAGGCGTCGATTTGTTGAAAACAAATGATGATAGAAAAGGGCTAATGCGATTATTTAAACATATTTTATGAGCCCTTTATCCATTCTTTTATCCTATCATTGCAAAAATACAATTTTACATAAAGCCTTAAATTTAAACTAAACACTTATGTATTTCTTAATCGTTTAAATTAATTTTATTCTATCTCTTAACCTAATAGTTTTTAAGATAATAATAGTAAAACGCTAGGCTTTCCTGAAAATTGCAAAGAAAATTTATTTTTCAACGTTTTACTATTATTAACTTAAAAACTATTAGATTTAGAGAAAGAATATAATTAACAGTTTATGAAATAAGCTCTAAAATTGAATGTTAGGCTTAAGGTAGGTAGTGGTTTCTATTTGAATTATTAAAGTTCTTTACTGCCAAAGACAGATTCTGTGGCTTTGGTGGTAAAACCGAAAATTGTATTTTTAAGGTGATAGGATATAAGGTTTAATAAACATGAGTAAAAAAATCAAAAAAGCCCTTCTCTACCATCATCAACTAACTAAGTTAAGATACGTATAACATGTGTTTTCTGAAAATTGTCTGTATAGTTGATTTTTAGAAAAATATATAGGGTGTTCCATTTAAAATAGCAAAGTGGAGAGCACTTACGCTTAAACCGGATAAAATATTAAAATCCATTAGAAATCTACATCCTATCCAATCATACATCCGTACAAAATTATAAAATCGTGTTACACAAAAAAATAACAGGCTTGCTAATAATCTCATGACCACTCGGTTTATGCAATAATTTCATGTTTTAAGTTTTTTTTTAATAGGTTTGTTTAAAAAATAAAGAAATGTGCAGTATTTTTAACAGACGTACTTTCTTTTTCCAATTATTACATTTGCAACAATAATTACAAAAAATATTAATTTTGTATATACCTACAACTAGAAACAAAAAACTGAAAGTTAATGTCAGTCAAAAGGAATAAGTTCGCGCATAAAAACATGTATATATTTTTTTATTCTTAAACACAAAAGCCAATAAATCACTCCTGAGCTACTTATTATGCAAACCGAAGTGTCTTCGCCTTCCCACACAACTTGTCACAGTGGAGAAGAAGGCCCGTGTCCGAAGATAGTACTACCGGACCAGTAGCCGCTGATGAAGACATCACTCGGGCTATTAACGACGGCACCGAATTCTCGACATTTTGTATGCTAATAGGTCAGTGTCGTCCGAACCTAAGATATTATTAAAAACATGTAAGTTTTCTCGTATATAATATCATAAGAGACAACATTTTGGCTGCAAAATATTTTGACTGTATAAAGAGTCTTGTTTGGCAATTTAGTGAATGACATTAACAACAAAAAAATGTCATAAACGAAATAGGCAAAAAGCAACAAACTTGAATAAAACAAATTAAATAACAAGAAAGTCTTTAAGCTTGAGTTGGCATACGAGAGTCACTACTTATATTTTGAGCCTAATAAAGAAACCACATCAACTTGTCATTGAAGATGGTTTTATTGTTTTCAAAATTTTCTCCTGAAAGAACTATACACTTTTGCATGCGTTCAAACCACTTGTTAAAGAAGTTTTTTTATTTCAATTTCTAACAGCTTCTTCTGCCGACCTAAATCGTTGTCCACGGAACATAATATATCTTGATAGTCGGGAACAAGAAAAAAGTCATTTGGTGCTGAATCAGGTCTGTACGGCGGATGGCCCACTAATTCAACTTTTTGAGTGGTCTAATAGTAAGTTGTGACACGAGATTTGTAACAACTGGCATTGTCATGATGAAGAATGATCCGACGGCTCGCATTTGTTTTTGCCAAGAAGTTATTTGGTAGAAAAAACCAAAAACAAAAAGGTTCCTCTCTTGAAATTAATACCATCTCTTCTCTTTATCTTTTTTCCGCCAAGAAAAGCTCCTCAAATCTAAAAATAAATTAACATGTTCTCTTTCGTTCTTCCCCTGTAGTAAGGAAGGGGATTCACATAACCATACGCATTAAAAATATTGCAAATAAACGATTCTTTCATACAAATTTCCTTTCTTACTCATGCTAAGGGGGTGGTTTAAACTCCCCAAACTTCCCCGCCCTTATATACGCCCCTGTTGTCATAAAAGCAAAGAACAACAATACGGGTTGATTTAAAAATTGATCACAAAATTTAAAGCGGTGATTCTATGCGATAAAATAATGATACAACTTAATGTACTTTTTTTTTCAAAATGTTATTGGCTTTTTACAACACCTCAAGTTAATTTTTCGATTGCGCTTCATTATTTTAGTAATAACTCACATTCAGTGTGTGCCGATAGAGCGCTCTTTACCCATATATAACGTTGTTTTTTTTTTTGTCAGCTAATCTATTTTTTGGCAAATTTCTTGTTTACTTTTAAATCACCCTGTTTTTTTATTAATTAAAAACTATTTTAATGAAATGTAAAGTTACATTTTTAATTACCGATTTAAAATAATCTATATACCAAAGCATATAAATAGCTACTTAACCATAAAAAACCATAATCGCATTTGGAAAAGAAACACTTAAATTAATAATTAAAAACTTCCTAATTAACAATATAAACAAATAATTTTTGCTGAACATATAATTTGCTTACATTTATTTTGCAAAATGCACAACTTATATTTCTCTAGTCAAAGGAAAAAAAGAAAAAGTTACTACAAACAAAGAAATCATAATAATTAAAAACGATAATTATTTACGCCAATTAGCACGCACCGAATAAGAATTATTTTTATAATTATTGCAAAGATGCTAAGTATAATTGGCAGTTTTAAATGCAACCATATATTTAAAAATACCATTGTGAGCTAAAATGATTGTCGAAAGAATATATAAAAGTTGTAAATGAGAGAAAATATGAGGAATACCCTTTAGCATCAGTCTCTTACAAAACGAAAAATTTTAAGTTTGCCATGTTAATAATTATATTGCAGATTGTTAAAAAAAAAACATAAGTTAATTTTTTACTTGCAAAAATAAGTATTTAAGCAGGCAAAATCCTTGAATAAAAGAGCTAAAGTTCCTTACTGCTTGTTATTTCCTTGCACTGCAAGGTAGCATTCGTCGGAACATTGTCCGATCTAGCAATACAGATTTTTACATTGGCCAAAGGTTTTTCCTTTAGAGCTAATTGGGATTACCAACCGCAGAGCGCAGAGCGTAAATAAACAGAAATCCTTTCTTGGCATAGTAAAATCTTCATATTATTATAAAGAATATATATATAAATAAAAAGGTGATTTTTTTTACTGTAAAATTAGATATTTGCTCGAATATTTCTCATATGAAATAATCATACCAGGAATGGTTTTATGTATCAAATTTGTTCTAAACTAAACGAGAATTTTAAAAATATTTTAATTTTGGAGAAATGCAGTCGCGTATAATTTTCCTTAAAAATATGCACCTTAAATCCGTCATGGACGACACTGGCAAAATTTTTTTTCTTGTTTGGGAAAAAAATCTTTTTATGCATACAAGACGTCCACCAAATTTTTAAAAAGATCTTAATCTAAGACGTTTAGGATATGATATGTGCATATAAAGTTTTTTTATATATTTTTAATTGTAGAATCACTCGTTAAGGTCTGTCGATAGAGTTACTGTACATCCTGTATAATGTGTATTTAAAATTTTGTTGTTTAATTAATTACAGCAGCATAAAAATTTATATGCACATATGTATTATGTCCTAAACGTCTTAAATAAAGATATTTTTAAAAAATTTGGTGGACGTCTTGTATGCATTAAAAGACTTTTGGCATACAAAATAAAAAAGCCAGTGTCGTTCATGAGGGATTTAAGTCGTATATTTTTTTAAGAAAGCTAAATAATTGTTAACTTTTAATTTTTTTCTTTCTATTCAATTTTATCTTGACAACGGTGGCAGACTTGCCACCGAAACGTCGATTTTTTAGTTTTTTAGTTTCTTAGTTTAATTTTTCTTTGGGTTTTTGTTGGTTTATTCTTTTTTGTTTTAGAAAAAACAATAATTTTTGGCATGTACCAAAACAAATAACATCAATTGAAGGGGATAACCCTAAAGAAGTAAATGTTTAAAAAATAAAAATTGACGTGTTTTAGGATTTTTTAAAGTGCACAATTAACGGAATTATACATGGTGGTGGAGTGGTTTTATTATGTTTTTTTGTGTTTGTTATTATGTTTCTATATTATATTTATTAAAAAAAAAAATTTTTGGTATGCAGATGATTAAATTGTATTCGTATCTTGGGCTAGGAGACAAAAAATAATGGTAAGAACTGTAAAGTCCAATGAAAAATAAAAATCCATAATGTATATATACACCCCGACTCATCATCTGGGGAACAAAGAGGTAAAATTAAAATAAAAAAATGAGCTTTAATGTACATTCCTTTAAAACATACATACTCGTGGTAAACACACATTTTTAAAAAACAATAAAACAGTAGTTGCTAAATTTAGCTGTCACACAAAAAAACAATACAAAACATTTAGATCTTTCACATATACATATTACATGCTAATGTATGTAAATATAGTTTATGCCCAGGAATTTTTAAATAAAAGAATATATATATATATATGTATATATATGTATATATATATATATATATATATATATATATATATATATATATATATATATATATATATATATATATATATATATATATATATATATATATATATATATATACAGAAACTAGTTGACCCGGCAAACGTTGTTTTGCCATATAAATAATTTTTAAGATGTTAAGGGTGGACAACCTTTATCACTAAGGGGTATGAAAAATAGATGTTGGCCGATTCTCAGACCTACTCAATATGCTCACAAAATTTCATGAGAATCGGTCATGCCGTTTCCGAGGAGTACGGAAACGAACATTGTGACACGAGAATTTCATATATAAGATAAAGTCCAAGAAAACAAAAAATAAAATATATATATATATATATAGGATATGTTTAGACCTTGACTATAAGTATTATGCAACCTAGTTGCACTACTTTTGTGTAAATATTATATTTCATAAAAAAATTCAATTCGACATAATATAAATTAAATAATGCAGCATATTTTAATTACGCGGCTAAAAAATCTATAAAATAAAATACACTCCGCACTTTTAATTAGTAAAAACTGTCCACTTGCAAAAAACGCAGATGTATCAAAAATAATTATCTTTAAACCAGGCCGGAACACCTTGTTACATCATATCATATATAATTATTATTAAAATATATCCATAAAACATAAGAATTTATTACGGAGTTATCACACGAATCTGCAAAGTATCAAACCGTTTTGAAGGATTATTTTTATCGATAAGTGGACATACATGGACATTTTATATTTTAGAATGTTTATTAAAATACTAAAATGACAGGCTTTAATATGACACTATCATAAAAAGGACGACTGGTCTTGTTGGTTCTTATTTCGGGGGATATTATATGCTTATTTTAAAATTTCAGCTGGTGGGCACGCGCTAATATGAAGAAACATCTGCTTTATTTTAATATACCTTTTTGGTAGCGGCAATTAATACAAATGGCAATATTGGCAATTTGTCCTTAATTGGCGCAAAAATTTAATTGGAAGCAATATTTTATTTAAATGTTTTTGACAAACTTACTTAAAAATAAGAAATAGGTATGCAAATTTAATTAGCTAATTGGGGTATTTTTATATGGGGACATTAGGGTCATAAAATATTTTAGGAGGTAGGAAAATTTTTATTTTAATGCTAATAAACGGTGTTAAAATTGTTGGGCAAAGAAGTTTTATTTAAGTAATTAACAAAAATGTGGAAGATGATAATTAGGTTGATAATTTTTTAATTGGTGCCGTTTCACATAATAACCCTTATTAACCCCATTAAAATCATAAATGTGAAAACGGTAAGTAAAAGAATAAAAATCTAAATGAGTTCCTGGTTCTGTAGAAAATCAAAATATGTATTTATAGGAACAACATAACATTATGAATAAGTATAAAACCTATTTCTTTGTTTTATCGGATACTTATAATAATTGATGTTATTTAAAAATGTGAGATCTTAAACCAGGATATATTTTACTTGGTCAGTTTTCCTTAAATCATCAATAAGTCATTTTATAAAGTTATTCAACTTATTTAATTTTTTTTTATTACATTGAGTTGCCAGGGCCCCTAGGCAATGCAATTGTCTGCGCTCCTCTTTTTTAAAATTAAAGAAGAAAAATAGATTTTCTTCCTAAAAAACTAAAATAACAATGAGGTATTTCCCTTTTTAATTTTTATGAACACATAAAGACCAAAGAAAAAGAAAAGTCAAAGGTCATCTTTCTTTTCTTTACGTTGTTTATTTCCTTCATTGAAGAATACAACTATTCAATCACATTTCACTTTTTACAATGTTGTCTTCTTCGCGGGACCCCATTTTGTTGCGGGGCCCCTATTTCATGCGCGGGCCCCTATGCAGTTGCCTACTCTGCCAAATAAATAATCCAGCACTGGTGGTAGCCCGATTAATTTTGCTTAAAAGTGCCTTCTTCATTCTAACTCGCTGTTTTTAAAATAACTTCAACATTGACTAATAAAATATTTGGTCAGTGCTCTTTACTTTAGTTCGGAAACAGTGCATTTACGGTAGGGAAGCGCAAGGGGGGACAGGGGTGGTCATAGAGGGGGCCATGGAGGCCATGGCCCCCCTTTAATGCCACATCCTTTTGTATTTCATGCATATGTAATGGCAAATATGGGCATTTAATGATGATATGCTCCCCCCTATGCCCCCCTCAGAAAGTAGATATGACTGCCCCTGGGGGATTCACTACAGCGCGGCAGATTAATATACCGGAGGATACCTTGTACCCAATGTTCCCGTTTAAGTACCTCCACCAAATATGAGCTCCGTAACAAGGCCGATCGTAAAAACAAAAACATAATCCATCAGAAATTTTCTAACGTGTCAGATTAAGATAGGGT
This sequence comes from Listronotus bonariensis, assembly GCA_014170235.1. NCBI lineage: Eukaryota > Metazoa > Arthropoda > Insecta > Coleoptera > Curculionidae > Listronotus > Listronotus bonariensis. Next base: position 9,239 of record JACEGR010007317.1, read on the forward strand.
AAGTTAATTAAATGCAAAACAGTGTATATTCCACTAATCTAACAATTTGAGAGTGACGTAAGGAAAACGGAGGGCTACAAAGTTATAAAAAAACGTCATTTTGACATTTTCAAGAGTGGCCATTTTTTTTAATTTTGAAGAATATAATTTAAGTATAACGAAAAATATCTTATCTAACGATTTTTAGAAGCCGAAATAATAACAGTATTTTTTTGACATATCTAAAAATCCATAGCCGCTTTCCCCATCGATGAAAAAGTATCCATTATATATAAGATTTTTTCTTCTTATCACCTAAGCTTGCAACCCAATAGGTCCCTATGACGCGCGAAAATTTTTATTTAGCATCATCAGAGCTCCCTTACTATTTATTATAGGAGTTTATTTTAAACGGTCAAAAATTTTTAAGGTTGGTATTTTAAAAATATTTTTTAAAGAAATATACGCGTTTAAAAAATTTAAACTGTAAAAATATCTTGCTAAATTTAAAAAATCATATAAATTATTATCTTCTATTGCGGTTGGCTAGATATAACCTAAAATTATTTAAAAAAACATTTATTTAAAAAATAAATGCAGATACTTCGTGGGAATTTGCCTTAAAGATGTCCTCGGAGCTTTTAAGTATTTTAGCAGTAGCTTATTCGGTAGACCGTGAACAATCGAGATTGCGGACAAGTGTTTTTTCATCGACTTCGTATTCTTTTACGCTGGAATCAAATGGAATTTTTGCGTAGTAAACCTTATTTAATAGTTAAAATAACGTCTGGAGCCGTAAAAAAATCAAAGTTCCCTCGCGACAACCCGTAAAGAGACAAACCAGACAAAAATTATCCAAAGACACTCACATTATGTAGAAAGCTAATATTTAGTAAAAATACTTTTGAAAAACACAATTTTCAAACCCCAATATCAACGGGTTCAAGCCACCAAAAAATTACACTTTCCTATAATTAGACTAAATCTCTACCGGTTAAATATTAACGCCCACAATATATGGTAACCAAATGGTTAAGAAAGACCAATTATTGTTATTTACAAAATAGTGTTTCACAATTGTTGGTTTTTGTTTTAACCGACAAAAACCAAAGGTTAACTTAACCACCAGATGTTCTGTTGGTATCTGTGTGTTATGTCTTGACTTGTTTTGTGATGTTCGTCAAATATAATCTCATAGAAATATCATAGAAATAATTATGAAATAAATACATTAGGCAGTTATGAGAAGGCACAGAGACCACGTTTTTCGACCAAAAATCAATTACTTTGAAGTATGCAATAGAAAAGTAGGTACACATTTTAGAAATGATTGCGCTACACCAAGCCACCAGCTTTTACTAAAGTTACATTTTTTTGCTAAAAGATACTTTTACGGGCAGCTGAGGCGGAGTAAGTGGTGTAAGTAGATTAACAGCTTCTCGAACAGTCTAACTCGACTAAGCTCAAGCATTATTTAATGAATGAATCTCAAATTAGAAAAAATAGACAAACCAGACAGAAATTGGTCTAAATGCCAAAAAACTGTTTGTTAACTTACACATTATATAGTAAGGTTATACTAAGTAAAAATCCTTTGGAATGAGACAATTTTCGAACTCAATAACAACGGGTTTAAAAGCACCAAAACCACCAAAAATTACCCGTTCATAGGAACTATTAGACTAAATCTCTACCAGTTAAATATTTAAAGTGGGAATTTTGAGCTAAAATTTGCCAATACGTTGTCTATTGGGATCAAAGAGCTTTATGCAAAAGCTCTTGAATCTTTGTCTTGTTCTTTAAAAATTAAAAAATAGGTGTCTCGTCGCGATGATCTGAAAACAGACAAACCAGACAGAAATTGGTCTAAAGGCCAAAAAAGCTGTTTTCTAATTTACACATTATGTAGTAAGGTTATACTAAGTAAAAATCCTTTAGAATGAGACAATTTTCGAACCCAATAACAACGGGTTTAAAAGCACCAAAACCACCAAAAAATTACCCGTTCCTATAATTAGAATAAATCTCTACCGGTAAAATATTTAAAGTAGGAATTTTGAGCCAAAATTTGCCCATACGTTGTTCGTTGGGATCTAAGAGCTATATGCAAAAGCTCTTGAATATTTGGCTTGTCCTTTAAAAGTAAAAAAAAATAGATGTCTCGTCGCGATGATCTGAAAACAGACAAACCAGACAGAAATTGGTCTAAAGGCCAAAAAGCTGTTTTCTAACTTACACATTATATAGTAAGGTTATACTTAGTAAAAATCCTTTAGAAAAAGACAATTTTCGAACCCAATAACAACGGGTTCAAAAGCACCAAAACCACCAAAAAATTACGCGTTCCTATAATTAGACTAAATCTCTACCGGTAAAATATTCAAAGTGGGAGTTTTGAGCCAAAATTTACCCAAACGTTGTCTATTGAGATCTAAGAGCTTTATGCTAAAGCTCTAATTTGGATTTTGTAAAATAAGTATTCGTCTTTCGGTGAGTTCGAAATTATGGTAAAATGTCTGGTTTATTTCTGCAAGACACCGCTAATTTGGCCAAAATAGCCATGTGTAATAATAATACAGTAGCGGACCATTTTAGTGCGCCGTACCCTCGGTATGTTATTAGTACTGATTTGTATCGATTTGTACGCAAATATATGTATGGAGAATTTTGAGACGAAAAATAAAAAAAACCAGCCCGATCTGTATTTAGAAGTAGAGTTAAATGACATTTAGGCTTACATTCAAAGGAAAAGTGTTAAAAAATATAAAATTTTTACTTTAAATTGTATTTCTTTATAGGTACCTAATTATAAATAAAAAGGAACAACTATGTTTTTAATTTATTTTTTTCTTTAAAAAATATGGAATTGGTTAAAAGCATTATTTGCCATTTTTTGTGTTAAATATATTTATTTATGGACGTCTCGAAACAAGTAGAAACAAATTTAGTTGTTGCTGCGGTGGGGACATTTAATTCTCAAAGTTTCGCGAAGTTCAGACTTCCACGACAATGCGTAAACGTAAAAAACAATAAACAAAACTAAAATTGTATCTGATTTAAGTTGCTTTAGTAAAGACAAAAAGTTGAAACCTGTTGACCTTTGTTTGGCATTTATAGAACACAAGGAAACATTCCTCATTGTTGCTTTGGTGGATAAGTACCTTAAGGTTCTCCGCGAAAACCAAATCTTGATAACTTTATTTTTATAAATGTTATTATGATATGTTTAATAGTAATAATAATAATTTACAGAATCATTTTTAATGTGATAGAAATTACAGGACTTTCCATTAAAAAAATATATATCACTCTCTAACTTCAAAACACAATTGTTAATTATTTTTTGTACTCCCTAATGTTAAAAACGAGTTTGCCAAACTAAACCAAATTGCATTTCGACTAATAACGAAATATTAATTAAAAAGTCCAATGCCAGAACCGGCAAAGTTCAAATTTTCCTAAAAATTGGACTTGGCCGGTTCATGCACTGAATCCTTTTTCCAATCCAATCCAATTTCAGACACCTAATTTTGGACGATCTTTTAAGTAAAAAATTAAATATATACTCCCTTTTAGAAAGGTCTAAAACATTTGTTAAAAAACATGAGAATTATTCTACTTTGTTTGCTATAATATTGCATAAGCATTGTCCGTAACAAAAAAGGAAGTAGAAAAAGGAGTTTAGTTATTTAATTTTTTACAATATAAACTTTGTTTCAGAGGAGGTAAATGTTTCGTCACATAACCTGACCTCATATCCAGATTAGTGCAAGTCGTGTATTGTGACATATATTTAAACCAAAAGAAAAATTTGGACTTTTTAATTTAGACGTTAAAATATTTATTAAACAACTTTATTTAAATTATAAAACTTTAAACTTATAGGAATTAAAATATTTTTAACTTACATCAAATACCGCACTCACGAGTAATAGAGTTTACCTTCTTTTTCTCCATTTAAAAATACTTTACCATCTTCAAAATAAGAACTTGTTCGGCTTCTGTATATCGTTGCGGCATATTTAATAATAATATGAAAAATACTAACACTTTAAAGTCATCGTATATTAAAATCACAAATCAGCACCTAACATTCATTCGTTCTAAACAACTTACGCTACACGAATAATTTGCGTTCACAAAGTTGCAGGTTAAACACAGGTTTATAGTACTGCAAAATAGGTCTGGATAGTCGGTTAAATCGAAACATAGGTACTTAAAACTTATAATTTTCCTTTTTACTAAACTTTTTACATAAAAATTAATGAAAATATTGAAGATGTCTAAAATATCGAAAATGATTATGACAGTTGTTCACATTTGATTGATTACTAATGATTTCACTCACGTCAGTTACGTTTTTTGTCTTTCTTGGTTTAGACGGAATAAAGAGAGAACAACAAGGTATAACGGAAACAATTAATACCTCTGAAACAATATATGCGTATATTTTGAAGAAGATCCAATAAATATTATTCGTTTAAATTGAAATTTCCAAAACTTTAAAGCATTTTTTTTGTTATTGAGAAAAGACAACGAGTTACTCACAGATACAGATATACGAATTCCGGAGAATTAGGTATAGTGCGGTTCTAGCTGAAAAGTAATCGTCGTATAGATTCATGGCTCATTGAATTTTGTACATTTTCAGGAACAAAGGGCTATTAGCATTGGACATACGGAAGTTAGATACTAAGAGATAACGGTTTTAGACGTTGTGCAATATGTGAAAAGTAGGGTGAGTTTTTAGATGCAAAATGTATATTTTAGTTGGTGGTTATGTAGATTTCTACATATTTTTTAAGGTACTACCTTTGATATGTCAGACCCTATGAAAATTTTTTAAAAAATGCAAAAAACGTGTTTTTTTGGGGGATGCTTTGTAAGCTTACTTTTATTAGAATTTCAAGTCTCTAATAGAAATGAGGACAGCAACCCCTAAACCTTTAATGACAAAGAGGATTCAGTGATACTTCATTAATTTTTTTAAATTTTTTAAAAATTATTCAAGAACAGTGTCAAGTTCATGGGATTTTTAAAAACACAATGAAATTGCCTTTAAATAAGGGGTTTACCTCCTCCATTTCAGATTTTAGGGGCTAACCTAGAAGGTTAATTAAATTTGATAAAAATAAGCGTTCAAAGTGCCCCCTAAGAAATAAAATTTTCGTGTTTTGGCATTTTTCATATTTACCATAGCCATATATAGCCATAGCCTTATTAAGGGTAGTAGCTTTTCAATTGACACCCTGTATATTAATAAATCAGCATATAGATAATATACAACGTGTCCAAGATAAGGAGGGCCCGTATGGGCATCTGGAAAAATGGTAAGAGATACGAAGTCGGTTAAATGGAAATAAAGTTGAGGTTTTATGTGCCTCATAATATGTCGTTTAGAAAATTTTAAAGTTCCGAGTATTTTCGAAGATATTCAGAAAGTACCAAAAATTTATTTTTTTCTGGCCTTATTTAAAATCGGATTTAAAAATAATTTGAACTTTTGCATTGCCACTTTTTCAGCTCTATCCAATGAAGGTATTTTATTTGAACTGCGACGTTTCGTTTTTCGTAGGCTTTTGCATGATTTCGCAAAATTAATGATCATCCCATCATACCGTCAATGTTAAGAAAAGCAAATTGACATCTACTACCAACTTAAATATTTTTTCATAAGGCTTTTCTGATATTTCAGATAAATTACAGTTAAAAATTATTAAAGATGTTTTGCTTGTTGTTTGATTTACCTGAGCAGCAAAAGCTTAAACAAGTTCCGCATAAAAATTGTTATTTTATAGGTAAATCATATATTCATATTTTATTTCTGTATTTTTAAGATATGGTTTTTTACGAAACTAATGTATTAGTTTTAAATGTAGTGCCTACTATTTTTACCGAATTCTGAGAAATACAGCTGTATTGCAGTTAAATCATAATGTGAACTTGAAATAAATTTGGCTTTGAAATTTTAATATTTAAATATTAGGACCGTATTTAAAAATGTGAGTTAGTGATGTTAGGGGTTTTGGTTAAGTTCTGGTTGCTTTATTAAAGTTGTTTATTAACCTAAAATGTATAGTTGCTTATTTTTATCAAATTTTTCAAAAACAGGTCCATTTTGGGACTAAACCTTAATGTATGATAAAACATTTAATATGTAATAAAACGGGCTTTTAAATTATCTTATTAGATAATCATAACCGTATTTAAAAAATAAAGTTGATGATGGTTCTACGAAAACGAAACGTCGCAGTTCAAATAAAATACCACCATTGGATAGAGCAAAAAAAAGTGGCACTGTAAAAGTGTAATTATATTTAAATTCGATTTTAAATAAGACCAGGTAAAAAATAAACAAATTTCTAATTTTTCGGTCTTTTCCGGATGTCTTCGGAAATACTCGAAATTTTGAAACTTTCTAAACGGCCTAATATTAGGCACATAAAACCTCAACTTTGCTCTTATTTAACCAACTTCGTATCTCTTACCATTTCCAAGATGCCCATACTGGCCCTCTTAATCTTGGACACATTGTATACTGTTTAAAAGGGCATAGTGAGTAAAACTGTTCCATGTGTGATGTGTCTTTATGGAGGGCTCATGGTTTATAATATTGGAATTAATACCCATTAAGATGTTGATGTTTTTTTTTAACTTTGGAAAATTTAGGCTAAAAGTCCAAATACCAACGTACCGTGGGTGTCTTGAGCGAGGTAAGAAGAAATTTGTTAACACGTCACTTAAAAACTTGAAGACTTGGAGGAAAAGAAAAACCGGTGCTGGCAGCAGCCACATTCTGGAAACTCTAGGAATAAAAGAACGAACAAAATGGAAAGTTTGGGGCCTGTTCAGTTGGACCGTACACGAGTTTCTCTGTTGGAATTTGCAAGTGAAAGGACAATACTGGATAAATATTTGGAGCAGAAGCTGCGAAAGTACTTATAAAAGAGCGATAAACCCCTATAGCCCGACGATGGGCAAAAGAAGAAAGTCTTTCAGTAAGTATAGAATTATTAATAAGACGAATAGCTTTCTTTGGATGTAATTAATAATGCTAAGGGGTTTTGGGGGACGCCATTCCCCAGACATGAAAACAATATTCCAGGGAGGGTCGAATTTAAGACACAAACAAAGTGTATAAATTAGAAGGGAAAATACTTTTTGGCTCGAAAGAGAAATCCAACCTTTTTGAAGCTGCCATGGCTATAGATACAATGTGTTATACCAGGTTATCCTTAAATGTAATGCCCACAAGGTTAAATGTGTTCTTGCTCTATAAAACCTGACCACTCATAAGCAAAGGATAAGTGTTTCCGCGACAAGGATGGTGGATGATTTAAATAGAACTAGATTCTTGGCTCCCCAATTAAAAATTAGATTGAGGTTCTGTAAAAGAGATATCTGCATCGCCCTGCGCCTACCATTCATCAGTTTTTACTAAAACAAAATGCAAAAAATAGATAAAACCTCAATAGTTTTCTTTATAAGCAAATTATACTATAATTAAAGAAAAACAAAAACTACACCTTTTTTTTGTTTCTAATATAATATCACCTTAATTTTCAAGACGCAGTTCAGTAGCACTTTAACTATAAAATCCCGTTATATTTTAACAACATCCACTGTCATCATCATTATTCTAAGCATTATAGTGTCATCAGATATATGCAAAAATCGTCGGTATTTAGAAATTGATTTACAAAAAGGTTAATCTACTTCTAATGGGATTTTTCTTGTCTAGTAGGTATAATAATGTCCCAATTTTTACATTTTTATATTAAATTTATTCTGCAATATTTTAGGAAACCCAAAGACTAATTTAAGGTGTTTTCAAATATTGATTTTATGGGTTAGGTTAGATTTAATCAGCTGTTTTCAAGATTCACTGGGTGTTCCGTTATTTTTTGAACACGTATGTTCTATTTGGCCTTTATTCATCTGCTTCGTGTCAAAACAAAACATAACCCTTTTGCTTTGTTTCTAGTCGTGCAGTTATTTTTACAGGTTTTAACAATATTTAAGCTGTAAATTATCAATAAATATTAAATTATTGTTTTTTATAATTTGTCCTCTTGTAAAACACAATTATTAAAACCTAAAAAAACAAAACACCTGATTTTGACACTTTTGTCTAACCCGGATAACCCTGGCTTTCACCTGGGTCAGCGGGATCCAACTCAAGTTAAGGACGGATCAATTTATGAACACGGATAGAGATTGGCCGATCTTTTTTGAATGGGTTTTCAGGGAACGGGTTAGCTTAAGATCAAATTATGAAAATGGCTTTAGTTATTTTACAAGCTGGCGTGTAAAATAAAATTTAATCTATAGGGTGTTTTCTAATTGCGGTAAAAGAATTAAAGATCAAATTGCTAAGCTAATTTCATGAAAAAAGTTTTTATAAAGATAGGTCTGGAAATGCATAGATATGCGGTGGCAAAACTTTGTTTTTTTATAAAATCTTAAATATTTTTTATTCGACTACACTTAGGGAATTATTTAGTCCTAACTTAATTAAATTTAATAAATTTTGAGGCGCCTGGAGTGGAACATAAATAAGCATTTCTGGCAAAAATATTGTATGCTACTAATTTTTTTGCTGTTTTATATGTATAAGGGCTTAGGGCTAAAGAAAATATAAAAGGTGCACAAAAGACAGTGGCCAAAAATTTTTTGTTATAAAGCATTTGTTTAGTTCCTACTGAGGCGCCACTGGTCCTAATAAATTTAATTAAGTTGATACTAAATAAGCCGGCAGTACGGCTATTAAACACACTGTCAAATTTTCACTAAATCTGATATGGAATATTTTGAGGAATAATCAAAACTATTTTTTTAATGTTTAACACTCTGTATCTTAAAAACAACGCATTTTCGGATATATATTTATATAAACTTTTGTTGGGAAAATTAGCTGGGAATACTCTCTAAAGTTTTTACCGTAATTATAAAACACCCTTTACACAGTCAGAAGGCCAAAAAATGAAACTAATTTTTACTAAGCTATTTTGAAAAGACCAAAATAAAGTTCTTAAAGTAAAAACTTGTTGATATATGAAGATATTTTTTAACTGTATTTTATTGCATTGCATTTCAATGCATCCAAAACACAATCATGTTCCTTGTCGCGAAAAGAGTCATAAAATACTCATCCTCTACTTATGAGCGGCCAAGTTTTACAGACCAAAGACACCTTCAATCTTGTGGGCGTCACATTTAAAAAGTATCCTTAACTGACATAAACACATTGTATCTATAGCCACGGCAGCTTCAAAAAGCTTGGGTTTCTTCTTTCGAGCCAAAAAGTATTTTTTCCGCTTCTAATTTATACACGTAATATGTGTCCCAAATTCGACCTCCCTTGGAGTATTGTTCTCATATCTGGGGCATGGCGTCCCCCACAACCCTAAGCATTCTTGATTCTATTCAAAGAAGAGCTATTCGTTTCATTAATGATCCTTCACTTACAGAAAGGCTTCTTCTCTCTTTCCCATCGTCGGACAGGGGGATTTATCGCTTTTTTATAGGTACTTCCATGCCTTCTGCTCTGAAGAATTGTCCAGTATAGTCCCTCCACTCACGGTTCCCAACAGAGAAACTCGTGGTGCCGCGCGTATGCATCTCTATACGGTCCAACTGGACAGGCCCTAAACTTCTCACTTTGTTCGTCCTTTAATCCCTAGAGTTTCTAGATTTTGGAACCTGCTGCCCGCGGAGGTCTTTTCCTTCCCTCCAAATCTTCAAGTCTTTAAGTCCCGTGTCAACAAACTCCCTCTTACTTCGCTTAAGACACCCACGGTACGTTAGTATTTAGGCGTTTAGCATTCGTAGTTTGTCCAAAGATAAAAAATAAGTATGTTTTATTTTTTAAAATATTTTTTTAGTGCTGCAATAGCTGATCTTTTTGTTAACAAAATTGACAAAATTGTTACTAAAATTAAAGCTATTTTTCGGAAAAAATCTAATTATAGATTTTTTTTTCTACTATTACTAAAAATAAACTTGTGTTAAAATAGAAAATATCTAAACCAAGTCATAATAACTAAACATCTTTATAATTTTTTTATATATATTAGAATAAACGAAATGATACGCCACTGAAAATTCATCTAAATATATGGCGCTTAGTCAAGTATGGTAATCACGTCGAGCGATACATCAGTACCACTTGAAGAAACATCTTTAATTGTTTTCAGGACATTTTTCGAAGTCTATAAATATTGATATTGTCGAAAAGTATAGCAGTTAAATAGATAAGAAAAAAGAAAACGTAAGGTTAAAATAATAATAAAATAACTCCCTAGCTATATAACTTTAAACAAGGTATATGCATCTATCTTTATTTAAATAAAAGATGTAACTTTTACTTTTAAAATATATCACAATAAGTTTTTTATATTCACTTTAACCTATAATAGTAAAGAACAATTTTTATTGGACAATTTGTGATATTTCTTTAAAATAAATAGTATATCATTCAATGTTAAGTTATGCCTATCAATTATTTTAACCTGATTTTTTTATACATTATGTTTTCTAACCGCGGTAATAAAATTTAAGAAAACATTTGTCATTTAAAGAAATAGCCAGTTAATCTCTCTCTTAGATTTGGCGTATATTGCATGTTTTATGAGTTAGTACAACTAAGGTCTTTTTTAAATTTATTGACTTTTGGAAACACATGTGTATAAACTGAAAATTGTGCACCAGAAAACTGTACTAAGAAGTTGATTGCTTCTTTATTTATTAATTGGCTTTAGTAAGAAAAGCACAAGTTTCCTAGCAGAGTTTTTTTACCGTATCTGCTATATTTTTTTCGCCAGAATATAATATCTAAAAAAACATTAATTTTAGTGTGTTTACTTTTAAAGTAACAAACTCATGTTGGCTAAATATTGGTAAGAATAATAAAACACCTACTAAAATGCTTTCTGAATGCCGGTCAAAATTTTTCTGTTAATCTCTTCCATTTCAATCAAGTCAGAATTCCTTATTTTAAAACACGAAGTTGTTTAGAACTTTTTAATTATTTTAATTGAGATTTATATTTTAAGTTAACTAATTGACTAATTGTTTAAACTTAAATTTATATTTCTAGAAAACAAACTTAGTTTACTAATTACGCATTTTCAAAAAAAAAAAAAAGTTTCAGTGATATCATCACCCAGATATCCCGGTTTTGCGCTACACGTACTTTTTTCGTTTTCTATTTTATTAAAATGCCACATTTATTTCTTGTAATAAATTGGGAAGGCCAAATTTTATAAATCCAATAATTTCAAAAATTCCTTTTACTACTAGCTAAGATATGACACAATATTCTTGGTAAAAAGTACAGCAACGGGACTGTAGTAATTCTACAAATCGACTTCAATCTACTTTACTCGCACTCTGTGTTTAAGAGAAACACGCTTGAAGTCGATCAAATTGGTCTCCTATAGGTAAGCGAGATTTCCGAACGTGTCGAATTCTTCCAAAATTTTAAAAAGTCGTACATAACCCTAAAATAAATTTAGATGTTCGTTAGTTTGCTATGATTTAAATATTTATTTGGTTGTTTTTGTGTTATTAGAATGCAAAAATTTATTTTATTGTTGTTTTTTACCATAATATAAAAATATAATTTTAGTTCTAGCCATGTGTTTAGTGTCCGACCAATGTAACCCTGATTTTTGCAAAGATTCACAATTGTATTAAGCTAATTCGGTATTGAATTTTTTAGTTTAGATAAATTGGTCACATATTTTTGCTTTACTGATTTAAATTATTCACAGTAGGGAACATTGATAGCTATTTATTTGAAAAAAAGTTAAGTTAATGTTCAAAAAATGTAATTTCATAAAAGGAGGGAGTATCTGATAAACATAATAACTGTTAAAGCCATAGTCCAAAATTGACTCCAAGAGTAAAAGAAAATAAAACTAAATAAAAATCGATTAAAACCCACCCGTTTTTTGGTCCGTGTTAAAAACAATAATTAAAAACTGAATTGCTCAATACTGATATTCTGTAAATCTAAGCTAAGCTTTATGTGTGTCCATGTTAAGATATTTTGTTTAAGCAACTGATGGAAAAAGAATTTTTAAAATTTAGAAATTGATAAAAAGAAAATAAGTGTAGCCCAAAACTGAAAAATCTGTGTGTGACAATGTCAATAATTAATTTCATAAGCTAAAATATCTTTAATACCAAATTTGGTAAATTATAGCTTTAGTGGTTTTAAGGATATTTAAGAAGCTCCAAATATATTTTTTAATCAAAACGCAATTTTTGAAATACCCTTTAATTTTTACTGCGCGTTTTCTATTTATGATTTTTAAAAGGTTTTTTAATTGAAATATGTTTTATTTTAATATTTGTAATAAATTACATTTCAAATAAAACAATTTTTAAACATAGATAATAAAACGCGGAGTAAAATTGTGAAAGACAATTAAAATTGTGTTTTATTTAAAACTGCGTTTGATGTATCTTCTAACTAACCCTGTATATTCTTTATTTAAAATAAAATTAAACCGTTATTCTAAGTTTCCTTTTACGATTTAAATATAATTATAATAATAAAATAAGTACCCTTCGTCGTAAGCCCTGCTTTATCTTCGTCTATCATATGCAGTCATGTTTTAAACTCAAGATAGTGTAAAATGCAATAAATATATATCTTGGCGATGTAAAATATAACATTATTACAATTACTGCATACATTTACAGTTATTCCTGCATTATAGAGTTTCAGACGTTGTTATTAAACTTATTATGTGCAACGAATGTCAGAAATCTAATGTATGAGTACCGCTGGGGTTTACTCACATATTCATTGTTTTCACATAATACGGGCAACTTATTCTTGGTTTGCATTCAGATTTTACTTTCGTTAGAAATAAAAATAACTTAAAATATAATTTTCTTAGGTAAATTTTGACACCACATTTTATTTAAGATTAAATCAATTCCTTAGATAAAACCACTGAGTAATTTGTTCCAGAGTAACACAAACCAAAACCAAAAACATACCGGGTTTTTCTCACAGGGGTTCTGCCCCATAACTTTTTTTATATTTTAAGAACGAAAAATGAAATTTGACCTATAGATATTTGACATAATTTTGGATTGGTTGATGTATTCACTTGTTTTTTTATTACTTTCGGTATAACCGGAAATGACTGCTACTTTCAAAATTTTAATGGGACTACTGGCATATTTTATCATATATTGATAGAAAATGTAATTCTGAATACAAATGACACTTAACATTTCATTTTTTGACACTTTTGCTGTCAACAATTTATTTAAATTTTAATCTCAGAGGGCTATGATATGGTGTAAAAGGTTTATTTTAAGTCAAGTAGCCATGGCAAAATAAAATAATCGTCTTTTGTTTTTCACGACTTTTCAAGGCGAAGTCAAAGTTAGTAAAATCCTATTCATGCAGAAACCAACCCTTTATTTTAAACAAAGATCACCCTCTTTAAGTTTTTTGCATATGTTTTAACCCTTAAACGACAACATGGGGTCGCCCATGACCCTCCGAATATTATTTGGCCAAATATCTTGCAAAACTTGTCTTCTAATCTCACTGCTGCACCTCCTTGGCTGTTATTATTACCACAGCAAATAAGGTATGCAATAGAAGTTTATTGCATAAATTATGGGTGTTAGGGGTCGCTGGCGACCCATGTTGTCATTAGTGGAATAAAAAGACATGTCTTGTAAAAATATATTTAGGTTAAAAGGAACTTTAAAAGATTAAAAGACCATATGAAGAAAGTAAGAAGGATTATGACAATAATAATAAGGATTTGAGTGATAATGGAAGTAAATCATTATAGTTGGGGAGCCCACGGTGCTAAATGGGGATTAACTCGAGCGTCATTGGGTTGCAAAGCTGCTATAGCTTTTTAAATATGTCAAAAAAATACTGTTATTATATCGGCTTGTTCGGATCGTATCGGAATTTTTTCGTTATAACTAAATTATTCTTCTCAAAATAAAAAAAAATTACGTTTTTAACTACTTGTAGCCCTCCGATTTCTTTACGTCACTCTCAAATTGTCAGATTAGTGGAATATACACTGTTTAGCATATAACTAACTTACCTTTTCTTAATCTGACCGGCTCGAAAATTTCTGATGGACATAGTTTTGTTTTTACAATCGGCCCTGTATACGGTGCCCATATTTGGTGGAGGTACTTAACCAGTTACAAGATATATTAATCTGCCACGCTGTAGTAAATCCTGAAATTCCCTTTTAGGTTCCCCTACCATAATCAGAAGAAGAGAAAGAAGTGGAGGCAGACGAAATAGTGTAAGAGCCAACTGAAAATAAATCGTGACGTTGAAGTATCTTTAGCACATCTACAACAAAGTGATTTGTGGGAGCAGTTATTACAGATAACACTTTAAACCTTTTATCTTTTAAAACACGGGAATTAAAAATAAATTATTCTGCATCTTTCTAAACCTAAAGAAGCAGCACGTACTGCAAAATCTGAGTTGAAAGCTTAAAAATTTTAACATGCTGCATAAAATTGTTACTCATACAAACAAAGGAATTCGTAGAAATAAAACAAAGTTTTTAAAAGCACAAAGATATACAAAATAGACTAAAAACAAAATTGAAAGACTTTATATTTTACTGCACACAAGTAATGCTTTTAAGATTAATCATAAAAATCTAGAGGAGATGTGCATAAATAAATTTTAAAAAATCATAAGGTACCTAGTTACGAAAAAAATTAGATAGTTTTTTGGCGTTCACACTTTAAAATACCCATAATTCTTCATGGGGTCATAAGCAGCTCATGTTGTCATTTATGTATGAACAATTTTATATTAATAAAATAAAACAAAATATATACTTTGTTCATAGTCACTTTAATTGAATATTTAGCCGTGACAGCTGTTTCGTAGTACAACTACATTTTCAAACGTACTGACAAACTAAAATTATGTTACTTATATATAAACAGTAATACCTAATAAAAACAGATTTTTTAAAAAAGTTTTAAAATCAATATGGTACAGTTGTAAAATTTAGAGATTTTATTGCTATATTTTATAAAAGTTTTACAAGGGGTAGATTTCCTAGGTCAATCTGTGTGTTAAGCAGATGTACATTCTGTTTTTATGTTTATGGATTTCAATATTTTCTAATATATCTAGTTTTCGCCCTTTTTGTTCTACATGTAATATTTTTAGGGTATTGATTTCTGGAAATTTGTGTCCGGTTTCAGAAAATGGTTTGCGAAATTTGATGTTGTTTTCCCTAACCTATAACATGAGTTATGTTCTTTAAACCTAGTTTCGAAATTTCTTCCCGTTTGTCCAATGTAGCAGCTATTACACTCTTCACAAGTAAGCTTATAAACTCCTGATTTTTTAATTTTTTTTTATAAGGTATTACTGTTTATATATAAGTAACATAATTTTAGTTTGTCAGTACGTTTGAAAATGTAGTTGTACTACGAAACAGCTGTCACGGCTAAATATTCAATTAAAGTGACTATGAACAAAGTATATATTTTGTTTTATTTTATTAATTTAAAATGTACGGTCACAAAGTAACGGACGAAACCATAAATTCTTGAACAATTTTATGTTTTCGTTAAAGGGTTAATACAGCCTGTATAATGTTTAACGGAGGAAAATCATTTTTAAGAATGCAAAAAATTTAAGAAATAATAACAATTAAAAGGAATAAACAAATAAATTCACCGACTTGGCAATTTATTAAGTCGCTAGAGCTTTTAATTACATGGCGAACGTATAAAAGCCGCACTTAGTCCAAGATAAGAATTTAAAGATATTTCTGTAATTTAACGACATGCCTGGAACTATAATTCCTTTTATCGCACTTTTTTTCGTAGACGTTTTAGGAAAATTTGAATATTTATCAGGATCGAACTAACCTTGCTGGAAAATGAAAGGGTGAGGATAAAAGACATTTTACTCACCCTTTTAGGGTAAATTTACAATAATATAAAACTGTGTTGACCATAAACATTATTGTGCTTTGCAATATTTTTCTTAAAGAAAATATGAAACGATTTTTCATTATTTTTTGACACAAGAAAGCAATGTGTATTTAAATTTTGATAATTAAAATATAATTTTTATTTTTTTCGTTTTTTGTTAAGTAGGTATGTATATAAAATTGTAAAAACTATTATATTAAAAAATACATATATTTCTGTTTTATATTGGCAAAATAATTTTAAGACGTAATAGATCACACTTTTTGTTGAAAATTGTTTCTATTTAAATTTGTCGGCAACTTTTCAGCTTGGAAATACAGAGCGTTTCATTTAAAGTTAACAAAATGGTATTTTACAAATGTATTTGAAACCCTAAATGTTAAATTCATAAAAAATACAAACGTAATAAATTCTGTTTTAAATGTGGTGATATGTTTTTATTTCTAATAAGAAATCTTTGGTAGAATAGATTTTCTTAATATGAATAAGAATGTTTTTACGTAAATAAGGCGATCTTGGTAATTTTTTCAAGGGGTGCACGGTTTTTAAATAAAATGCCTTAAAAAAGTTAGTAGAAATACACAGGACAGAAAAGTAAATTTTTTATGTAGAAAAATTTGTTAAAAAACTATTATATTAAAAATACATATATATTTGTTTTATATTGGCAAAATAATTTTAAGAGGTAATAGATCACACTTTTTGTTGAAAATTGTTTCTATTTAAATTTGTCGGCAACTTTTAGCTTGGAAATACAGAGCGTTTCATTTAAAGATATCAAAATGGTATTTTTCAAATGTAAGTATTTGAAACCCTAAATATTAAATTCATAAAAAAATACATACGTAAGAAATTCTGTTTTAAATGTGGTTATATGTTTATTATTTTTAATAAGAAATCTTTGCTAGAATAGATTTTTTTTTATTATGAATAAGAAGGTTTTTACGTAAATAAGACAATCTTAGTAGTTTTTCCAATGTGGTGTACCGTTTTTAAATAAAATTCATTAAAAAGTTAGTAGAAATACACAGGACAGGAATTAAAATTACAGGGTATTTATAAACGTGTCTACAAAAACATTTGAATTTTTTTTCAACCCCTGCATAATCACTACTAATTCCTCTTAAAAATTGCTTTTTTCGTTTAAAGGGACTGTCTTGTCTTGCAAAATTTAAGCTTGTAAACCGTATGCCCACCAAAAAGTATTTTACGTTACAAGTCCGGTAGGTGATTTATTACAGTACGAGATGTTTACGGACGAGGCGACGCAGGAGTCTGGAATATAAACGAGTAGTGTAATAACACATAACGGACGTGTATCGTATGATATTTTATTTCATAGTGTCTTTATGAAAATTAATAATAAACATTATTTATAAAATTTTAAGAGAACATGTTCTTAGTTTAAATTATTTCACTTAAATTACGTAGGTAAAAGCCTTGTTCTCCATATCATAGGTAACTATGAATATTCTTTGCTATTTTTATGTTTATCCTAAGTACTATTAAAAATAAGGGCCGGTTTGTAAGAAGTTACTTATTTCTAAAAAGTTTAGTTTTCGAGATATTAATTAATTAATTAATTACTTTTATATGGCTAATAGGTTGCAGACTTTAAGTTGAGTCTTCATGTATTCTTTGGCTACGATGGCGTTGAAAGACAATCAAATTCTAAAGAAATGTGTGTGTTCTTGATTGTGTATTTTAAAGCTATCATAGCCAGCTAAGAATACTGGGGTGTGGGTTTCAATTTAAAACAATTTTTCTTACTTTTTAAAGATTCTGTATCATTTATTTTTCTTAAAGTTTAATAAAAATCATTAGTTGTTTGTCCTGTGGCACAAGAAATGTATCCCAAATATTAGAGGAAAAATTAATAAATATTTTTGGGTCTGCAACCTAATTTTTGACTTTGACAAGTAAATTTAAATATCAATATAACTCACATAGAGGACCCGTAACATAAAATGTGCATGAATTCTTGGGCAAAAGTTAAATATTTAAGTAATAATAGGTATATAGCGTCTTCCATTTAAAATAAGCAAGTTAATACTTACTATAGGGATATTTTCTTTGTTAGCTGCTTACAGCAGCTGTAGGCAGTTTCATTTTTTTGACAAATCAATGACGTCAGTCTTTCAGCAGCTCACAGCGGTTATTAGCGGCCTCGGGAGATGTCTAACCACTGTCTAACAGGTTAAAAACAAAGAGGGGGAAATATAGCCCAATTTGAGGTTAAAAGTAGAAAAAAATTGACTAAATGTATATTATTAAGAATAACAATAGTATGTGTGGGAAACCATGTGAAGGGTTAATTTAACTGCAATTGAAGATATTAAGCATTTTTCTTTTAAAACTGGAGTTACCATTTTTTAGTTTATACTATTATTTTTGTAATGTCATTTTTTTAATGTCAGCTGTTAGACAAGCTTGTTAGCAACTGTAAGACAGAAGAACAAGAAAAATATCCCCTACGTTTTAACAGGAGTTTCCAAAAGTATGTTTTTCTCTATAATCTGGAAAGGTCGAGCCAAATTTGATGCACGCGCGTTGTCAAATTAAACTTTTTTCCTGGCTTTTAAAATATTATTTTAAAATATAGTTAAAGTAATATAGAGTAAAATATGAAAATGTAGACTTTTAAAAATAACTTTTATGGTGAATGAGATAAAAATAATACATGCGTCTAAATATTGCACCCGCGGTAACAAAAGAACCCCAAAGTAAAAAAAAACCTTGGTATGTAAGTATGTACCAAATATGCCAGTACAACTCTGTGCCATTCTTTTTTGGTAACACAATACCGGCGAAAAAACATCGGACTCTCGTCTCGCATGACACGGCGGATTTCCATAAAGCGCTGTCATAAAAATATTTTATTTTGTGAAATGACTGTTATATATCAAACCACCCTCCTCAAAAAAGGTAATGTCCCCAGGTCGGCAGGAGCTTAGGGGCGCCAAGATCTGATAACAAGCTTTTTAGGTTTAGGGGAGAATAATAATTATTAATCATTGGGCTGCGACGTACGCACAAAATATTAAAAAAAAGTTTTTATTATTTAACATACATAAGTTAATGGATTTTGTTAATACTATTAGGTTTTTTTAAAAAGGTTTATATTTTTGAAATATTATCATTTTGCTAATCGGTAGTTTTATTGGCTATGGCATGGGTTACAAAAAGTAAGGAATTTGTGGTTATAAAATAGTACATTACGTAGCAAGAAGAGTCAAAGGTGATATGCTATGCATTTTAGGTAAAATGAACAAGCTCGTATTATTTTGCCATTTGCACACTTATAAAATAATCCCGAAACATGTCAATTCTTTACACAAAATATTATTTGGCTTTCCTCCAGAATAAAGATATTTATTAAATATTTTAAGTAACCTAAACTTTTAATATAATATAAAGAGCTATTCTGCTCTTGCAATAATATAATAAAAATTAGGATTACTTTAGGACAAATAAACTATTAATAAATTATTTATTTAATTTATTGACGACCATATCCAATATTGTTATTGGCTTTTATACAGTGAGGTCCCAAAGTCCGTCGCCCCCTTCCAACTTCGAGCTTTAAGAAAATACCATATTAGGTACATCTAACTTAATTACTTTAGGAAATATGGCCATTCAAATCAGGTAGTTAGGTAATTTTAAAAGTACCGCCATTTTATAGTAGGTGAAGGTATTGACTTTATATTCCAGGGTTGTAAAGTACCTGTCAGGAGCTTTAAAGTGATGTGCCACAAGACCCCCCTTTCTATTTAATTTTTTCGCAATATGGCGCCTAGCTGTGACCTTGACATTTATAGCTGTCATTAATATATAAAAAATTGCAGACTTTAGTCATAAAATATTGTGTTAAGTGTCATGAAAATATACTGAACGGTTCCAGAAGTTAGAAGGGGGCAACGGATTTTAGGACCTCACTGTATAATATATTAATTTAAAATTGAATTTAAACTTGAAATTTTAAATGTTTAAAAAATAAGCTTGAATACACGTGCCCTTAAAATATGTTAATAAAAATAGTTTTTAAAAACGCCAGTGAATATAACCCCTTAAAATCCAAAAAAACAATGTTTGAGTGATTTGTCTTTAAAACTAAAGTTATGTGGGTTGTTAATTTTTTATAAAATACAAACATGCATCCATACTAGGTTAGTTAGAAGAACCGCAACTTTTAAATATTATTAAAACCGTTAAAGCTACATTTGCCAAATTTGGCATCCAAGGTATTTTTGGACATGTAAAATAAAATATTGTTATCGGCACTGTTGCCAGATTTTCCAGTTTTGGGCTACACGTATATTTTTAATTTTTTTAAATATATGTATTTATAATATAATTATAATTTTATATTTTTATTGAATTAGATTGGACAGATCAAATTTAGTTAGTTTACAAATTTTAAAAATTCTGTCTCTATAGGTTGTTGAGATATGATACACTACACTTTTTGCAAGAAGTTATTTAGGGCATAAATATCTTTAAAACCGCTAAACTATGGTTACAGAATTTGGTGTTAAGAGGTTAGCATTGTTGCCAAATTTTATTTGAGTTCATGGTTAATATTGAAAATTTAAAATTTAACTTAAGTTCCTCCCTATTATTGCAATTAAAATAAATTGGGAATTTCATTTAAAGTACCAAAAATATGACACGTAACCCAAAACAGCAAAAATCTAGCAACAATGACAGTATTCCTGTTTAATTCTACTTGCCCAGAAGCCCCTAAATGCCAACATTTGTAAACGCAGCTTAAGTTGTTTTAGAAATATTTGAGCGCATCTAAGATTTTTACCTAAAATGTGACGTTGTGATATCTTAGCAGCTAGTAAAAATAGAATTTAGAAAATTTGTGAAGTTATTACATTAAGACTGAGCAATTTATTGCAATAAAAGCTTTAGCAATTTTAGACATATTTAAGAGTTGCAGTTCTTTTAAGTAACCCAATATAAATAATTATACATACACTGCTTTAGCATATAAAATATCTATAGCTAACAATCATTTAAAAAAACGACAAAACAATAAGTTGGAAACGAAGAACTAATACCTAAATAAAAATGTAAATTTATCACCAATCAATCCATTATTTTAAATCACCCAAAGGCACCATATAAAATTATCAATCGATCAGTGCAGCCCATAAAATTAAAATAAATGAGATGCATATCAAGACTCCAATTATTTAGGTAAATATTATTACTATTTTGAATATTAACATATAATTGGGACTTATAGTGCTTAATTAAAACCTTTATTTTTAAACAAAAGGTATGTTATTTGACAATTGATTAAAATAATTAAGGTGTTGGGAACCAGACCAGACCATCCAACAAATTAAAAAATAAGCTTTAATACTTATTGTCAATAGCATAAAACTTATTTATCAAGGGCCAATGTGAACTAATAATTAAAAGATGGTAGTATGTCACTTAGTTCACTTGCTAATTGGTTTTATGTTCTATATGGAAAATAAGTCTTAATGCTCTTTTCTTGATTTGTGGAATGGCCCGGTCTGGTTCTCAACGTCTCGAGTTTCGTATAATATAACAGTAGTAGCTAATACGCTGTATTTAAAGGTATTTCTTGGTTGCACTAAACATATCTTGAAAACGATTGCTCAGGTTGCTTCCTTACAAAGTATAACGCGAGTTAACTGTTTTACTTAGATTGTACATACAAGGTAGCACAAAAAAGTTGCCACATTTTAGAAAAAATTAGGTTACAGTTTTGCAATTGCAATTTAAGTTATGGTTTAGTTGAACCCTACTGGTACATAAATCTGTTCCTTTAAAATATATTGCTGTGACTTGACAGCAATATATTTGTAATAGGCAGGTTCAAATACCTGTTAAATTGCACAACTGGGCCTAAGTAGTGTAGGTAGACCTCTTTAGTAAGCATATTAAAATTAACATCAGATCTGATTGTTTATATAATAAAAACCTTGGAAACTGAGTTTTATTACTTTATTTATATTAAAACATATCAGAAGTTATCAAAATATTTTTTTATACTTTGACACCCTGTATCTTCCATATTATCAATTTTTTTAATATAAGTATAATAAATTAAATCTAACACTTAACGTGGTTTTATAAAATGAAATACATTATCTTTATGGTAGTAATAAAAAAAGCAGCTAAATATTTTTACTTTTTCTTTCTAAAATTTTTAGACACAGAAACATAAAAATTGTTAAAAGAAATGTAGTTTAAAGAGCCAAGAGCGGCAATGTTCTTTTTGCACTAGAATAAGGTTTGTCTTAATAAATGTGATTCATATGTTTTTGGGTTATAAATGTGTATTTGTTAAATTTTAAAAAAATTGTAAAAAAATACACAATGAATGGAAAAGAATCAATTTTTTTTGTGTATGACTATTTTTATTGTTAAAAACCACTATAGACAATTTTTAATGAAATAACACAAATACCTACACTAAAAACCAGTCCCATTCATCAGCCAACTTCTATCAGAAGATACGCTACCGAAGTTTCCAAAAGAGATACAACCCAGAGATAACCCGGCAAATGAGTGTACTTTATTTCGTAAAGCAAAAAAGAAAAACTAAGAAAAAATTGATATTTGGTAAAAAGAAAAAAGGGTCTTTACATCAAAGATAAAACCACAAAAAAACTTTTCGGCATTAAAATAATGATTAAAAATTTTTTATTTAAACATGATTTTACGAAATGTATTATTACTGGTATATGTATGACTATCCTTTTTTTGGCTTATTTTAAAAAAATCTTTAGTTTTTAATAAAATAACAAAAATACCTACACAAAAACCAGTCCCATTGATCAGCCAACTTCTATCAGAAGATACGCTACCGTAGTTTCCAAAAAATACAACCCAGAGATAACCCGGCAAATGAGTGTACTTTATTTCGTAAAGCAAAAAGAAAAAGAAAAATTTGATATTTGGTAAAAAGAAAAGAGGGTCTTTACATCAAAGATAAAACCACAAAAAATCTTTTCGGCATTAAAATAATCAGTAAAAATTTATTATTTAAACATAATTTTAGGGAAGGAATTTATTATTACTGTTATACATATAAATAACTAGCCTTTTCTGCTAAGTGACTATGCTAAGTTAAAAAAAAAAGAAAAAAATCTTTAGTTTTTATTGAAATAACACAAATAACACTGAAAACCAGTCCCATTTTTCAGCCAACTTGTATCAGAAAATACGCTACCGTATAGCTTCCAAAAGAGATACAGCCCAGAGATAACCCGTTAGATGAGTGTACTGGATTTGGTAAAGCAAAAAAGAAAACCTACGAAAAATTTAATATTTGGTGAGGAGAAAAAAGCACAAAAGATTGCCTTTTCAGCAATAAAATTGTGAGTAAAAAGGTATTATTTAAACATGATTTTACGAAATGTATTATTACTAGTATTTGTATGACTATCCTTTTCTGCTGATTGACTATGCTTAGTTAAAAAATCTTTAGTTTTTAATGAAATAACACAAATACCTACACCGAAAACCAGTCCCATTCATCAGCCAACTTCTATTAGAAGATACGCTACCGTAGCTTCCAAAAAGAGATACAATCCAGAGATAACCCCGCAGATAAGTGTACTCGATTCCGTAAAGCAAAAAGAAAACCCACGAAAAATTTGATATTTGGTGAGAAGAAATAACGGTATTAACTTTAAAGATAGAAGCACAAAAGAGTGCCTTTTCGACATTAAAATAATGAGTAAAAAGGTATTATTTAAACATGATTTTACGAAATGTATTATTACTGGTATATGTATGACTATCCTGTTCTACTAATTGGCTTTGCTTAGTTAAAAAAATCTTTAGTTTTTAATGAAATAACACAAATACCTACACTAAAAACCAGTCCCATTCATCAGCCAACTTCTATCAGAAGATACGCTACCGTAGCTTCCAAAAGAGTTACAACCCAGAGATAACCCCGCAGATGAGTGTACTCGATTCCGTAAAGCAAAAAGAAAACCCACAAAATTTGATATTTGATGAGAAGAAAAACGGTCTTAACTTTAAAGATAGAAGCACAAAAGATTGCCTTTTCGACATTAAAATAATGAGGAAAAAGTTATTATTTAAACAAGATTTTACGAAATGTATTATTACTGGTATATGTATGACTATCCTGTTCTACTAATTGGCTTTGCTTAGTTAAAAAAATCTTTAGTTTTTAATGAAATAACACAAATACCTACACTAAAAACCAGTCCCATTCATCAGCCAACTTCTATCAGAAGATACGCTACCGTAGCTTCCAAAAGAGATACAACCCAGAGATAACCCCGCAGATGAGTGTACTCGATTCCGTAAAGCAAAAAGAAAACCCACAAAATTTGATATTTGATGAGAAGAAAAAACGGTCTTAACTTTAAAGATAGAAGCACAAAAAGATTGCCTTTTAGACATTAAAATAATGAGTAAGAAGATATTATTTAAACAAGATTTTACGAAATGTATTTTTACTAGTATATGTATGACTATCCTTTTCTGCTAATTGACTATGCTTAGTTAAAAAATCTTTAGTTTTTAATAAAATAACACAAATACCTACACTAAAAACCAGTCCCATTCATCAGCCAACTTCTATCAGAAGATACGCTACCGTAGTTTCCAAAAATAAATACAACCCAGAGATAACCCGGCAAATGAGTGTACTTTATTTCGTAAAGCAAAAAGAAAGCTGAAAAATTTGATATTTGGTAAAAAGAAAGGAGGGTCTTTACATCAAAGATAAAAATCACAAAAAAAAAATCTTTTCGGCATTAAAATAATCAGTAAAAATTTATTATTTAAACATAATTTTAGGGAAGGAATTTATTATTACTGTTATACATATGAATAACTAGCCTTTTCTGCTAAGTGACTATGCTTAGTTAAAAAAAAAAAAAATCTTTAGTTTTTATTGAAATAACACAAATACCTACACTGAAAATCAGTCCCATTCATCAGCCAACTTGTATCAGAAAATACGCTACCGTATAGCTTCCAAAAGAGATACAGCCCAGAGATAACCCGTTAGATGAGTGTACTGGATTTGGTAAAGCAAAAAAGAAAACCTACGAAAAATTTGATATTTGGTAAGAAGAAAAAAGCACAAAAGATTGTCTTTTCAGTATTAAAATTGTGAGTAAAAAGGTATTATTTAAACATGATTTTACGAAATGTAGTATTACTAGTATATGTATGACTATCCTTTTCTGCTAATTGACTATGCTTATTTTAAAAAATCTTTAGTTTTTAATGAAATAACACAAATACCTACACTGAAAACCAGTCCCATTCATCAGCCAACTTCTATCAGAAGATACGCTACCGTAGCTTCCAAAAAGAGATACAACCCAGAGATAACCCCGCAGATGAGTGTACTCGATTCCGTTTAAAGTGCCATTAAACGAGACACCGGTATTTTCGGGCTGTCGTTATCTCACTTCTATGTGTCGGCAGGTCGTAAATCGAACCCACTCTTTTGGTGATAAGAAGTTGAATTAAATAAAAAGTGAGACTTGTCTGTACTCTGGTTAATTGGTAAGAGAGGCTGTGATTAAAATTATTGAGCAGTAGCTCGGAATAAAGAAGAACAAAGAGATAGTGCCAGTAAAATAAGTCCGAAGCTTTTATACTTTTTATACATCATCAATTACTTGGTAAAAGTTACTTTTCTTGATGCAGATAATACAAACATTCTACAGTTGTCTATGTAAGTTAGCGTCTTATGTTTTTTTTTTTAATTTCTGGTTATGCGGAGAAGGTAATTTTTCAGTGAAAGAAACATAAATGTCAAGTTTTTGTAAAAAAATAAACTATTTATGAAAAATAAAGATTATACCTATATTTAAATGGTTTTTAGAATTTACATGTGATAACTGTATAAAAATGTATTTTTGAGGATTTTGTTCTGATATTTTTGTTCAATAAGAAATCTATACTAATATATAAAGATGTAAAGTTTGTAACTTAGTTTGTAAGTTTGTGGGTTTGTTTGTTTGTAGCCGCTAATCTTCGGAGGTACTAAACCTATCATAAAAACTCTTTCACATTCGGAAAGCTACAGTATTCGGGAGTGTTATAGGCTATATTTTACTATAATTAAACAACAAGTTCTGATATTAACGCCCAACGAAGTGGGTACGGGTCGGCTATCTTTGATAAACTATAACTAAAATTCGATATTGACGTTAATATTCTCAACGGATATTAATGCTTTTTTTAATTGATAAAGTGATTCAAGAGAAAGGTTTATATGTATAATAATATAAAAAACCATATACAGAGTGTTTAAATAAATTGTTTACATTTAAAATTCTTCAATTAATTAATTAAAATAGAAAGGATAATTCAAGAAAATGGTTTATATGTATAATTATGTAAAAAAACATATATAGAGTGTTTAAAAAATAGTTTACAAATAAAATTCGATATTGGCGTTACTATTGCAATTAAAAAAGTTTTAATAGGAATTGTGCACAGGTATCTGAGGTATTTATGGTTTATAAAAAATATATAGAATTGGGTGGGTCAAAAAGATGTTATAATAAGAAACCCATAAAGCTATCTATCTCTTTGTTTTATGGCTCTGATACAGTCAATTCGCCAGTTCTCCCGTTTCGGTCATATAAGCTATTGCTTATAAGCTTTTCCGGCTTTGTCCTTGGAAAATCTGGATAATCGAGCTCGAAACTCCCAGACTTTCCTAGCATATGAATAAGAAACACTTGTAAACATCAACAACAGCGATGAACTTCTGAACATGCATAAATTGTGACTGTCAAGCCAGCGGCTGCTACTGGTATCGCGCATAACCGTCACTTTCACTACTGACGTATTTCCGCAAGGCGTGCGCACCTCCTCGACCATACGAGGACACCATGTGTTCAACACCGAAACGTAAAAACTTCAGGCTGTAGGAATCTTCACTCACAGCGCTTAGCCCCAGAAGAAAGAAGCCCCAATTTAGCGTGAATCTTTTCTCGGTCCCCAAGGGTACAGCTACGCTCGTACGACGCCCTCAATCACCTACCCAGGAAGTCTATGTACACCTCTACGTAAACGTGAACCGCACTACTCGAAGACCGCGGAAAGAGTGAGCTAAAATGCATTCTAACTACATTAATATACCATCTAAAGGTTTATAAAATTGCCCTAATATAAGGATTTCCAAATTAGTTCTTAGTATTTAAAAAAATATTATATAGGGTGTACCAAATTTTTTATCAAGCTTCTTATTACTATTCAACAGATTTTGTTGCGGTTTTTTTCAATAGATAGAGTGATTCTAGAGAAAGGTTTATATGTATACAGAATCAGCTAAATAAAATAACACTTAGGCAATGTGAGGAAAAGAAACAGTCTAACATAAATAACCGCATGTAAACACTTCGCATTGGATGACGATTAGTCATCCTTTTTTTTGCTTTATTGGCCGATATCTCAATACCTACTTGCTTAACCAGTATAATAATATCCAAAATCTTTACAGTATAGGAAAGGGAAGTTGCTTTACTCTGAATTTAAGGCGTGCGAGCCGCGGGCAAAAGCTAGTGTATTAAAAATTTTAAATTTTCATTTTACATTTTGTGCTTCTAATAACAACCAATCACTAATATTTTTTTTTAAATTTTTGATTACATATATGTAGGAAGCTCTAAATCAAAACGCAGTTTCTGATAAAACACAATTTTAAGAGTTTCTCATTATTTCTATTTCGTGTTTTAATTTTAAAAAGTCTTTTAATATAAATATATAAATTAAATTTATTTTAATTAAGGATCTTTTAAAATTGATAAACATAAAACGCGAAGTAAAAATTGTAAGGTATTCTAAAAATTGTGTTTTATCAGAAACTGCATTTTAATTTGGATTTCATTTATTATTCAAAAAATAAAAAGTAAAGGAAAATATTGATCAAAATCACTGGATTGTCAAAGTTTTTATTTTTTACCAATAGAATTATTTTTTTACATATTTAGTTCAGATAATTATTGATGATAAAAGAATATTACTTTAATATTTTATAAGAATTTTATAATTATTTTAAAATACAAAACTAATTGGCTTTAATTGTTAGTATTTTCTGAAATTTATCTTTTATGGACATTTATCTAAATTTCTCATAACTCTTCATGTGTTTTTTTCACATAATTGTCAAATGTTTGACAAATAAATATTCATAACCGAAAGACATATGAATCCCGTTTATTAAAGACGTGATATTTATTTTGCAAAGAAATGCCACTCAGTTTTCTGCTTTTCTGTTAAAAAGAAAAAAATTATAAACGTATTTTATTTTATTTTTTATTAGAATTTTAGAAAGAAACTTAAGAATATTATACCGGTATATTGTTTCGGTTACTTTGATCGATTGTGCTGTCGTTTCATTTAATCATTACATTCATTGAGATATCTTTTGGTAAGTGGATGGTCAGTGATTTTTCAGCGAATTTTTAAGGATTTTTACAGACAATCTTTTTTTTAATTTATTATTCTGTATTGTTTTGTATATACAAAATAAATTAATAGTCCTAAAGTAAAAATACACCTTGTCCTTAACCCTTATAATTGGCACCCAACGTTGGGCGCCAATTATTTACTTAATTTTTTAATAATTATTTTTATCTAATATACATATTTTTATTTAATTTTATTTTTTTGTTATTCTGTATTAAAATTCCTTGTCGAGGAAACAAGAAACTTTGAAAGGAACGAGAAATATTTTTTACCAATTTTTAGTTTACGTTTTTATTTTTGAGAAAACTTTAATGGAAATGAGAAAATCTTGGCTGGGTTTGTTGTTTTTTTGTATTCTTACCCATAAAAAAATAAATAAATAGTTTTAAAAAATATAGAACTTATTTCTAACCATATACCCTAATAATTGGCACCCAACGTAGGGTTCAAATTATTTATAAAATTTTTGACATATTTTTTTGTTTTTTTTCCCAATATATTTTTTATCTAATCTTTATTTATTTATTTTTTTGGATTCTGTATCAAAACTCCTATACGAGAAAACGAGAAAATGTAAAAGAAATAGAAAGTTCTAGGCTATAGGATTTAGTTCTTTTTTCTGTATTGTTACCCGTAAAAGAAATAAATAAATGGTCTTAAAGTAAAGATAAAATTTATCTCTAACCACTGACCGTACTAATTGACACCCAATATGGGGTTTCAATTATTAACTTATTTTTTAAAATATATATATTTTTTTAATTTCTTTACCAATATATTTTTAATCTAATTTTCATTCTTTTGGTATTCTGTATAAAGAATTCCTGGTCGAGAAAACAAGAAACTTCGAAAGAACTGAGAAATTCTAGGCGATAGGAGTTGGTTAGTTATTTTGTCTGTTTTGTTATCGTTAAAATAAATAAATAAATGGTCTTAAAGTGAAGATAAAACTTATCTTTAACCATTGACCGAACTAATTGGCACACAACGTGGAGTTTAAATTATTTACTTCTTTTTTAAAATCTTTTTTTTACCAATATACATATTTTTAATATAATTTTTATTCTTTTGGTATTCTGTATAAAGAATTCTTGGACGAGAATACGAGAAACTGCGAAAGAAATGATAAATTCTAGGCGATAGGAATTAGTTAGTTATTTTTCTGTTTTGTTTTCGATAAAATAAATAAATAAATGGTCTTAAAGTGAAGATTAAACTTATCTCTACCCATTGACCGTAATAATTGGCACCCAACGTAAGGTATAAATTATTTACTTATTTTTTTATATATATTTTATATTTTTTAACAAATATATTTTTATCTAATTTTCTTTCTTTTGGTATTCTGTATAAAGAATTCCTGGTCGAGAAAAGGAGAAACTGTGAAAGAAATAAAAAATTCTAGGCGATAGGAGTTAGTAAGATATTTTTTCTGTTTTCTTATCGATAAAATAAATAAATAAATGATCCTAAAGTAAAGATCAAACTTATCTCTAACCATTGACCGTACTAATTGGCACTCAACGTGGGGTTCAAATTATTTAATTTATTTCTCGTCCAATATATTTTTTATTTGATGTTTATTTTTTGGCATTCTATGTTAAAATCTCTAGACGAGAAAACGAGAATTATTGAAAAATGAGAAATTCTCGGCGATAGAGATTTGTCTCTAAACGATAAAACGAGAAGAGAAAAGGGACAAGAATATCGGCGGCATTAGTAAATATTGTGTTTCCGTAATCTTTTTAATATTTTACACTCTTTATAAGATAATAGGAACAATCTTAACAATATTTGCATTAAAAAGAAACCAGAATTTCCCCTAGCGCATAGCACTGAAAATTATAAAGCAACATCGCCGTCACCTCACGATCTATATTGCTAACTTCAGGCAAAAACTGGTATTAAAATCTTTTTAGAAAAGCCGATACGTGTTTTTATGGTTGCAGAATCGTATAGATAACTACTACTAACTGGTAATGCCTAGGTAATCGCTATGTAATCCGCGCACAAATGCCATGGAATCCTAGCAAATCAGGTGACTAGAATGGCTGTGATTATGCAAAGTATCTTGCACATTTTGCTTGTTAGGTTGTTAATCTTCTGGGTAGTCATTTGAAGTAAATATCGGCATTTTATCGCTAATATTTAAAAATATCGTTAAGAAATATTGCATTTTGTTACTCTATGCAACTAGGAGCTTAGAATTTAGTTAAAATGTTGCTCCAATTTATAAAAGTACCGTCTCAAATTACTTTATTTTAAGTTAAAGTTACAAATTTTAACAAAGCGATATTTTTTATGATGGTAACGAATACTGTATATTAGTGGTTTCCAAAATTTTAGACTAAAAAATTATGAACAATTTCCTTTTTTGATAAACCCCATATTAAAGGATAATAATTGGAAAAAGCCATATGACCGTTTATTAAAAACAATTTTTAAGTGCAATAACTTGTCCGGAAACATGTAGAAAATGTATACAGTGTGGACGTAAATAGCTCCCCCCTGGTAACTTTTGTACCCTTAAATTCTTCTTTATAAAATTTGGGTATGACTAATGGGAGGATATAAACTACTTTTTGACGTAAAAATGATAGTTGCAACAATCAAAATGGCGGATAAGCGCCATCTTACGAAAAAAAATTAAAGGAAAGGGGTGTCTTGTGGTACATCATTTTAAAGCTCCTGGTGAGTACTTTACAATCCTAAAATATAAAGTCAATATCTTTACCTACTACAAAATGGTGGAACTTTAAAAATCACCTAAAAACTTTATTGGAATGGCCATATTTTCGAAACTTATAAAGTTAGATGTAGATAAATAATGTGGTATTGTGGTTAGCAGGGGGGACTATTTACGTCAACATTGTATAAAAAATATGTTTATATACAGACTGTCCACGGATGGGCTTGATAAGTAGACAAATGAACCAAAAATTGTATTTTTCAAAAAAAAAAAAGTAAAAAATATATAAATACTTTAAACTATCTTAATTTTCATTTTTAAGCAAAACATCATTTGGAAAATGTATTTAAAATGACTTTGTTAATGTAACAGGGGTACCAAAAAGGTTAATGAAACTAATTTTCGAGTTATCAGAAATTAATTATTTCAAATATTTGTAATAAAATGACTTAAAAAACTTCCATAATTTTTCTTTCAAACACATGCTTTCTCCAAATTCTTAGACAGACAGAAGACAATTTTTTAGCAGTAAACAATGTGATCAAGGCGTTTTTGCCAGATTATGGACTTTAATAAAATTTGGTTTTATTATTTTTATTGATTACAAACATTCTAAATACTTTTTTTCTATGACATTTTGCTTTAAAATAAAAAATGAAGACGGTTTACTCTTGGAAAAAAATCATGTTTTTGAGAACCCTGTATACAAAATTAACATTTTCTCTTTGAAAATCATATTTTTTAAACAAGTAAAAATTATTATGAAGAACGGCTTTATTTTTGAAAAATTAAATTTTAGGTCCATTTGTCCTCCTGTAAACCCCATCCGTGCACCTTACAACAAATTTTATTTTCGAGGTGACCCCATTGGTACTATGCCTTGATCTGATTTTGAAATCCTGGAGAAATTTAAAAAACTCCAATTTTAAAGCCATCTAAATGTATTTCTTAAGCTTTTCAAAATTATAGATACATATATTTGCATCTTGTGGATAGATATAAAGATAGAGATAAAATCATAACTAACTTAACAAAGAAAAATAAACAATTGAGAAAATAATATCCAAAAAAACCCTGAATAAAAAGCTAAAATAATAGGTAAATGGTAAAAGTTTTAAAAAGAGTCGCCTAATAACATAGCATGTGTGTACACATACTAAATAAAAATAAATTTAAAAAAGCTGTTTTACATTTTTTTAAAATTATTAACCGACTTTATTGAAAAAAACCTTTTGTATTATTTTTAGCTCTTTAGATTTTTTTAGTTTTTGTAGTCGGTTTGTTTTTCTTTGATTTTTAAATTAAGTTATTCAGTGTATCACATATTTTTATGTGTAACGCAAAAACAGTGTCACGATACAAACTTCTGTCATGAGTGACGAAGCCAACATCAACTATTATACTCACTTGTCTAATTAATTCAGATAGTATTTTCTTTAATTAAAATGTCTGAGATATTGTATTTTAGTACATTTACATTGCTTCTATACAACGCGTAAACTAGCTTGTTAATTTATTCTCAACCACTATTGATTTTTAGGGGTCTTTGTCCGGCAGTGTCACTATCCACCCTAAAAGGAAAAGTGAATTTTATTTTATTTAAGGGTAATTTGTTTTTTTTTTTGCTGTAAGTCTCTGAGATTTCACTTGAAGCACAAATTTACCGGGTGCTAATTAAATGTATACAGGGTTTTTATTTATTTTTGACTATCCAATTTCAACAATAACAAAACAAATAACAAAAAAATCTTTAATAAAAGTTTCATAGATTTTTAGCCATTTTCTTTTAAACAAATAAACATTCAAAACTAATAAAAAGAACCATTAAAGAGGATTTTTTTTGAGTGTTTTTGGACATTTAATATGTCCATCTTTAATAGTTTTCAAAATATGACCAATTAAATCTGAAAACTAGTGTCCACCAGTAGAGAAGATGCCACGGCGTCATCACTTCTGTCTCACATTCAATTTATTCTCTTTTTTGTTGCTCGCACACGATGTAAACGACGCGTTTAGACAGCGATAGTTAATTGCCGTCTTTATTTGTATGACGCTTGTGGCATCTTTGTAACTGGTTTTTAGTTTATAATTTCTATTATACCTACCTTAGGCACTAAGCCGAGAGTGTACAGGGTGGGCCAAATTAAACTTGCACAGTTTTTAACTAATAATAACTTTTTATCTGTTGCTCCTATCTTTTTTATTTTTAAAGGACTAATAGGCAGATATGTTTTCTCTGGGTTTGCTAATTTTGGTCAAATAGATTTAGACAGGACTGGTCTTACTGGATTTTTTCCAAAATAATGTATTTAACCTCGTTACAAGAGAAATGAATGATTTAGCTACAATTAGGCAAATACGTTTTTCTTGTAGACAAACTATGGAAAATTATTCAGTAAAAGCGAACCTGTCAACAATTTAAGGATTTAGAAATTTTATATATATATAAATATATATATATATATATATATATATATATATATATATATATATATATATATATATATATATATATATATATATATTTTTTTTTTTTGATAAATAATGCATGTGAGGTTACCATCGTTACTGAGTTGGCTGCTGACCAAACTTAGGCCCGCCGAAAGTCCATGCACACCATACGCGCAGCCCACGCGTGCATAACTTTGTAAAACATGCTTTTAAATGGAGTGGCGCATATTGGACCCAGCCCAGAGCTAGCCCATTCTGCTGCCAGCCACGCGTGGATGGGTTTGTGTTCGCCGCACAGATTTCGTGGGTCTTCTGCAGCATGGGTTTGTTTTAAAAATCTGATATATGGTTGACCCCGAATTGGGTCCAATATGCGGTAAACTGATCAAAAACGTGGACGTGGGAAGGATGGGTTGAGCGTGGGCTAAGCATGTGCTGTGTGTGGGCTGGGTTCAATTTGCGGCGGGCCTTAACAGTTAATTAAATAAAAATAAATGTATTAGTCTAATTGTAGATAAAATTATTTTTTTGGAAAAGGTCCCTTAAGTCCAGTCATGTTTAAATCTATTTATCCAAAATTTGGTAGACCTAGAGAAAACATATCTACCCATTAGCCCTTCAAAAATAAAAAAGATAGGCGCAGCAGATAAAATTTTATTATTAGTTAAAAAGTGTGCAAGTTTAATTTGGCCCACACTGTAGAGTAATTTGTGCTGTAGATATGGTAATTATATCTGCTATTCTTTAGATTTAAATGGTTTAATTTCTGTAAAAATTTAAAAGAACTTTTTATTGTTGACCCAATATACAGGGTGTTCTTTTTCATAAAAGTTTACGTCTTTATTTTTCTTGAGTTTCTGATGTGCATTAATTTTTTTAGTTATGATCAAAAACTAAAAGATAAAAATCTATAAAACTTTTATACAATAATTTATTTATTTAATGTTGAAGTTAAGTCCAAAGTCATTTTTTGAATTTTTTTGCTTTGAATAACTTTGAAGGAATAAATTTTATAAAAATGTAGAGACCTTTTTTGCAAAGCATCAAGTTTCCGTAAAAATGTATATTGGATCTATTTAAATACTAATATTTATGGTAGTAACAAAAATCCAAACAAAAGTTTTTTTTGGCCCAGTCGAATACCTATGGAAAAAGGAGCTAAGGACAAAGATTACTTAATTTTTTTATTATTTTTTAAAACTAGAAATAGCTAAAGAAATAATTTAAAATCCTTTAAGATATCATTTAATTTCCCCTTTCCCATATGAATTTTTCGACGTTTGTGTTGGTAAAGGGAGAGGATAACCCTGTTCAAGTATTTTTACACAAAAATGTGCACCCCTTAATATAGAAATCGACGTGTTTTATAGTTTTATTTTATTAAAGGTGAATATCGCATTTATTAGTGGTGGCTTTAATGTTGTTTTAATTGGAATGAACAAGTATAGATGGGTCCACATTTAATTCATTCTGAGAGCAATACCTCAAAGTATATTTTTTCGCCCAAATAGGCTTGGTCGACATGATCTACTAAGAAAAATAACTCCTTAAAAAGTCGATTATCTGAAATAAAACAATAAACGCTAGACGGGAGAACACGGTCGTATTATACCTTCACAATACGAAAGCGCCTTTCCGACTACCGTTAATCATTTTATTCCAGGCAATCGTCTTTTTAAAGTGGTTATTTTTATTAGTAGATCATGCCGATGGAGCGAAAAAACTATACACAAAAAATGATAAAGTAAACAAACCTATTCGAATGCCTTGCCTTGGACAGAGCCTAATTACATATTTTTAGATAAATAATAACAAATACATTGCTAAAACACGTATCACCTACTTTAAAAGCATTCTCTTATTTTGCCTCTGTCCTACTATAAAACTGGTGGCACGTGGCGAGGTACTAGAAACTCGTCGGGTTAAATATTTTTGCTGCAATAAATCATTGTTCACAAAAGGGATTTTTACTTTATTATTTTTTGTGTTCTTGGCGGCATCGCTTTCAGAATAAATTAAATGTGGACCCATCTTTAATACACTGGTAAACAGGATTTCTTGGTCTGACTTCTAGATATTAAATTTTAGTATTTTCTACGCCAAAACTAAGAAAAATATGTTTTTTTAATTAAAGTTTGCTTTTCTAGAAATTCAAGCAATTCTTCAAGTTTTTGGCAAAATCAGTGATATAGAATGTAATTTAATGAATAACTAAAAATACAGGATATAATTTCTTGGCTCATTTGGGATTTAAAATGGTTTTCTTATCGTAACTTCAAAACTCTTTAAGATATTTTCATAAAATTTAACGAATTACGAAGCATCAATAGGCATTTTTAATGTAAAACTTTTTAAATTATTTTAACCAATGGCGTCCGAACGGGATGTAAACTGATATTTTTTTAAAAATGTATAGTACGGCACTGCTTTTTTCAAAAATAATAATAATTTTTAAAATATCCATTAATTTTTCAAGAAATATGAACTTTTAACTTTTTTCTCCAATGCATGATTTTCGCGTGAAAAAATAAAAACCATCTTTAAGCATTTTGGTATAACAAAATTATTTTGAACTAGTATACTGTTGCCCTATTTTTAGTTTTTATTTACGCAAAAACGGTGTATCGAAGGAAGAAAAGTCAGGGAATCAAATTTGTTGCAAAATAAACCGTCATTAATAAAATTATTTTTATTTTTGAAAAAAGCAATGGCGTATCATAATTTTTTTCTTTTTAATTGTGTTTCTTTTATGTTTGTGTGAGCTCTATTATATAAGATATACTTATCAACGTGAATCAAACAAAAACAAATTTTAAGAATTTAAAATAAAAATTAAGGTATGTTTTAATGTCTAGAATCAAGATTTAAGCATGAGAACAACAAACCAAAAAAATTGTTTTTGTTGACCGGTGTTATTATTAAAAATTTAATTTAAAGATGCTATTAAGTATTTCTTGTTTTTTAATGCTTACATGAAGCAAATTAATTTTGTAGCTATTGTTAAAGACTTTCAAAAATTTGTATAGGTTAGAGAATTTGAAAAAGTTAGGATCATTTAATTTAGTTTGTTAATTTATTTAAATAATTTACCTTAATTTTTCCAAGTTCTTTTATCACTTTCGAAGATTTCCGAAAACGACCGAATTATCCATTGAAAACTTTTATGCCGTCCTGTACTATGGAATTTTTCGCAATATTTCTTCAAAATTCTAGATCATTCTTTACTTTTTCACCATACTATAAAAGAGCAACGGGAAACCTCCGATCGATTAGTATAGATTCGACTTTTGTGCTTCAAGACATTGACAACTGAAGATTTTGACGTTGTAACTATAGTTACGTTTCATTGTTAAAAGGTATAAAAACGAAGACACGTGTTTTTATACGAGGTAATCCGGAACAATATTATTATTAAAAAAAAACGATTTTTTTAATACAAAACAAAATTATTTTTCCTGATCTTTTGTATAAAACATGAAAGGTAGCATATTGACATTGTACAGCTAGCATTTCCTGAAACATATCATTTCCTGAAAATAAAACTTTATAACGCTTTTTTGTTATTTGTGTATAAAGGCGTGAGTAAAATCCATTAAAACCATAAAGTTCACTTACGTTTAACTAACATCAACATTTTGATATTTGAACGAGATAGGAGGGAGCGGTTTCTCTAATTTTACATATTTCCAAGCACCTTGGTTTTGATGCAAAATAGAGTCGAAAAACAGTGCCTGGCTCAGTAACGAGATGAACTTCATGATAATAACTCTTTTAAAACCTATTTAGGGGGTTGTTTTTGAGGAATCTACCACGAATAGTCATACCGCCATATACTGGGTGATTTAAAGATCGATCACAAAATTTAACGGGGTTACAAGCCGTCAAAGTTCCATTTTTGTTTTGGTTTTTCGCCATATTGCATTTATTTTTTAACCAATCCAGTTGATATTTGGCATACAAATCGAGCTTTGCAGATTCTAAAATTTTAAGACAAAAGTATTTTTTAAATACCGCCAGAGGGCACTTTACCTAAAACTCAAAATTTATTTACATCATAACTTTTTATTTTGACATATATCGCAAAGCTGGGGCGCCATTTTATAGACAATCAAAAACTTGCGTTAAATAGGACTTTTACGCCCTAGAGCAAAAAGTATCAAAAACGCCCGCATTTATAATTTTATAAAGCAATAATAAAATTAAATATTGCTCCATTTTATTTGGTAAAACAACAATTTTATTTATTTAATTAAGCATATGTTAAAAGTATACTGATTGAACTACAGAGCATGCTTGAATATTAACATAAGTCGTACAAAAAATATTGGTTGCACCTCTGGCGTAAAGCACTTTTACGCCCGCGGCTAAAAGTTGTTGCCCGAGCTCCGCGAGGAGCAATAATCAGCTGTTGCTATTTTACGCCCTTGATACAAAAATATTTATTTTATTTATTATATATTTTATTTATTAATTTTAACATTATCTGAATGTTTGGAGTTTATAAATGATGTAGAGCTAAAAATATTCTTAATTATATTAACTCTATACACCCTAAGATTAAATTTACTTTGGAAATAGAACAACAAAACTCCATTAACTTTTTAGATCTTAAAATAACAAAAACTAACTATGGAACCATAAATTTTGATATCTATAGAAAACCAACTTTTACTGATATTACAATACCTAATGATTCTTTACATCCAATTACCCACAAAATGTCAGCATACAGATCAATGATACATCGCGCATTTTCCATTCCACTTTCCAAAGAAAATTTAGAAAAAGAATTAAACACTATAAAAAACATCGCTCAAAACAATGGTTATCCACCACCCTTAATAAACTCTATAATTAATAAGAAACGTAAACAACTCACCCTCAACCAAATTTACCCAAAAATACCTGAAAAACAAAACCAACCATTTAAAACCCTAACTTATTTTGGCCAAATATCACAAAAATTTCGAACACCCTGTCTAAACAAAACCAGAAAATAGCACATAAACCATCAAATCGATTATCAAACATGATATTTAATGTGAAAGATAAACAAAATAAATTTAAAAAATCAGGAGTTTATAAGCTTACTTGTGAAGAGTGTAATAGCTGTTACATTGGACAAACGGGAAGAAATTTCGAAACTAGGTTTAAAGAACATAACTCATGTTATAGGTTAGGGAAAACAACATCAAATTTCGCAAACCATTTTCTGGAAACCGGACACAAATTTCCAGAAATCAATACCCTAAAAATATTACATGTAGAACAAAAAGGGCGAAAACTAGATATATTAGAAAATATTGAAATCTATAAACATAAAAAACAGAATGTACATCTGCTTAACACACAGATTGACCTAGGAAATCTACCCCTTGTAAAACTTTTATAAAATATAGCAATAAAATCTTTAAATTTTACAACTGTACCATATTGATTTTAAAACTGTTTTAGAAAATATGTTTTTATTAGGTATTACTGTTTATATATAAGTAACAAAATTTTAAAGAATCTATTGAGTAGTCCGTTACTTTGTGACAATACATTTTTACGTAGAATGTAATAAAAACACAAATTTTACTTTGTTATTTTGTCACATATTTTATATTGCTTTTTGAGTTACTGCAGTTTCGACATACTATGTCATTTTCAAACGACTTTTTAAAAAGTGTGTTTTTATTACATTCTACGTAACAAAATTTTAGTTTGTCAGTACGTTTGAAAATGTAGTTGTACTACGAAACAGCTGTCACGGCTAAATATTTAATTAAAATGACTATGAACAAAGTATATATTTTGTTTTATTTTATTAATTGGTAATTATACTTTTAGATTAAATTCAATACATTTGTAGCGATCTTATTTTATTTGTTTAATTATTAAACAATCAACTTCAACACCTTTCGCGTTTCGGAAATTACACCAAACGACATGAAAGTATACCTATAGGTATAAGTGTAATTGTTCGAAAACGTGCGTGATCGGTATTGGTATGCGTGCAAAGAAGGCAACTTTGCTAACTACACTAACAAAATATTTGGCTTGTTAAATGATCTATTTATCGAGCAGGTATACTGTTTTAATTCTTGCCACATTAATTATTTATTATGGAAAAAACACATTTAATAATTAATTAATAATAATAATAATAATATTGCATTTAAGAACCTTTTATTTAATCTATAGGCGCGTTCTGCAATTGTCTCTCAGATGCGAGGAGATTTTGTTGACGTCATTTCAGATGAGACGGAGCGATCGGCAATTAACGAACGCAAATAAATATCCAGATGAAAATACATAACCTCGTTCTTTTATTTTGTTGGTATTTATTGTTTGCTTATTATCAGTGCCAATTACCAAAGCACTTACAGTTGTTTGTTTAGTTAGTTTTTGGTTAGATTGTTTTAAAAAGTCATAACTAATTTAAAAATTAAAAAAAAAACAAATTAGCATATTTAGATTGCATTAGTCATAATGCAAAGGCAAAACAAAACTATTTCCTAATTAGTTAACTAGTATCCAAATCACTACGAAATGGTGCTTACTTCCTCGCACGATTATTTCGTCATATTCGAGAGAGTACAGAAAAGGTACACTAGGATTATTTCATTTAAGTTTAACTTTCCTCAAGAATCCTATGATCTTTGAAAGCATAGACTGGAATTGGACTCCCTGGCGGATCGCAAAATAAAAAACTGATATATTTTTTTTGTTAAAATTCGTTAATGGAAGCATCAATTGCCAAAGCCTTTTAAGTAAAATTAATTTTCGTGTTTCTCCAAGGAACACAAGAGAACTTTCTCTTCTTGCTGTAAATTTTCATGGAAGCAACTATATGGCAGGTTTTCTCCGATCACAAGAATTCTTATAAATAAAAATAGGATAGACAAAGACTTTTTTAGTTCCTCCTTTAATTCATTTAAATAAAAAAATGTCATGCGTCTTGAACTGTGATATGTGTGATGTGATAACATTGGATTATTTATTTTTAGTGCAATTTATAACTATTACCTAATTATTGTGCATATTAAAATTATTTGTAAACCATGTAAATGTGTAAAAGGGTTTTGCCCGTAAATAAATAAATAAATAATCCTCTTTTTCTGCAAGAACAACATATTTTTTTCGGGGTCAAAGATTTCTACTTCTTGCAAGCTCATCTTTTTCGGAAAGTGTAAGAACTGTGCAAATCAGTTGGAAATTTGTATCAAAAAAACAAAATAAAAGAACTAACTTTACCTCAAAGCAAAATTAATCTGTCTCTTCCGTCAAAATGCCTCGATTGAATCGATGACAATTTGATGCGTCTAGATGTAATAAACGAACGATAAAGATTTCCTCGCGCTCCTCCGGATTTAAATAAAGAACGGTTTCGTAGCGGTCAGATCGATCTGAGGTAATAATAGAACGCGCCTTGTGTAAAAATGAAGGGAAAAGAACGATGAATACTCATGAAGGATAAATTTGAGAAAACAGTAAGTTCAGTGGTGATGCCAGTAGTTTTTAGAAGGGTGAGTGGATATGTAACAACCAAAAAAATGCTTTACGTACTATTTCCATTCTAAGAAGGGGCTGTCCTGGCCCCCACGTATGGTCGCCACTGATTTAGATTTGAAAGGAAGTTTTAAAGTTAAATAATTGGTCCTTAGCCATGTACACCTAAGGTAGCAAATTTTCGTGGTGCAAAGACTGCATTTTATTATTTTTCTTCAAATTTCCCCGGAAATTGCAAGATTTTTTGTAGTGATGAAAAAATTCGCATTTTCGTGGAAAAGATACAATCTACGACATCCCTTTTCTATTGCTTTTTTCCTTTGTAGGCTATTTATTTAACGTGACGCTTTTCACATAGACACTGGCAACATTGTAAAGTGATTTAAACTCGCAAATTGTGAAATAAATTTTATTCAACTTTAAAAAATATTTACAACAAATTTATAAACAATTTTGTTGAAATTTTAATTTTC